>JAUMHL010000011.1:14069814-14123645 GCA_032362345.1 Sandelia bainsii
GGCTTCCCTGCTTAGGCTGCTGCCCCCGCGACCCGACCCCGGATAAGCGGTTGTTAATGGATGGATGGATGGATGGATGGTTACATTTGGTAGGGAAGGAGAATCATGCCTGAAAGAACTAAACTAAAATGGGACCAGGTTAACAGATCATTTCATAAAGTACATGTAATGTTGCACTAACCTGCAGACTGAGTGTACTGCTGATGTTCGCCTTGGGCAGTGAGATGGCCACACTCGTAACGTTGGTCTTCTCCAACCACTTGGCCAGCAGCTCCACAGTCAGCAGCTTCTCCAGCCTATCCAGACTCTCAACGTGGAAGGGCAGCAGGAGCACCAGAGCGGCCTTGCCTCCCCACAGAGGTGCCTCCAGAACCTGCACCATGTTTCCCATGTCTTCATGGAAACGGTACAAACCTGAAGGAGAGAGGACAAGAGAAGGCAGGCGCAGAGTTGTAGCAATATCAGGGAGTCAAGGAGCGAGGGACAGCCTTGCAGCGCAGGAGCAGATCCATTCAAACATAATGTGAATGACAGCATGACTAAGAATGACTGAAATCGTCTTTTTGATGAATTGTAAATGGCACTGTGATATAAGATTAAACTGAATACAGCGTATACCTGCAACATCTTTTACTGCTGTCATAGCACAAACCCACTCTGCTTTGTTGTTGTTTGAAGACAATACATAAAATATGAAAAGTGTGTTAAATAAATCATAAGGTACACAGTGATAAATAAAGAGGGAAGCAGATTGGAGCTTACAGATGTTCAAGCCATTTTAGAGCTTGGTTGCTTTTCCCTGCACTTATTTGCTGGCAGGAGTACAGCAGCAACAGACTGTGTTCTTTCTTTTTTCTTTTTACCTGCTCTGTGCATCATCATCACTTTGGTGTATTTCTTCCCCAAGAAGGTACGACGATCCGTGCTCTCCACGCTGAACTCTCTCTCCCACAGGCCTGAGCAAACAGCCAAACAAACACAGAAGGGCAGAGCCATTTGAAACCAGAGTGTTTGACATACTGTAGATAAGATGTAAGGAAATACTGAATGATTGAAAGAGGTGAAAAGGTAGGCACTAGGTTAAATAATGACATGCTCATAAAATACATATAGGCCTCATAAACTGGATGACACTCCTCATGAATCAATGGCATCTTGCTCATTAAAAAATGGCCCCTCTTTTCAAAGCTATGGTGTGTGTACTACACTGAGGCAGTTATGAGGTCCTTAAGGCCACAGCATCCCATTCAGTGCTCACCACATCCCACCTGGCCTCGCTAACCCCCAGACAGCTGTCAATTTAGGAGGGGATAAGAGAAGTGGAATTACTGTTGTAATAACCTCACAACACATTCAATAGAGCAAAGGATAGTGGATGGAGCGCAGAGGTTGACAGATTATAACTTATGTCACGCTTTGTGAATGACACCTGGGGCTGGCTAGGGCTCTGATTAATTGCGGTTTCATTATTGATTAATCGTTTGGAAAGATCATTCATGCCACAATGCTGAGGTGCTTGGAGGCCAAAAAAAAAAAAGAAAGACAGAAAAAAGAAAAGAAAATGAAATGCCTCATTTGCCGTAATGAAAGTTTAGTGACCAACTTCTTGGTTTTATCATGTAATATTTTCTGATTGTCAATGTGCCTGTGAAATATCAGAAAATAGCAACAAATAACCATGTCAAGTTGACATCTTCAAATTGCTTCTTTTGTCTGAACATAACAATTTCAAATGATAAAAGACAGAGTAAAGAAGCAAAGTGTCCCATTTCACAGTGAATGGCATTTTTTCTTGATGATATGACGTTAAAAAGAACTCTAGATTAGATAGACAGATTTTTTAGTAAAAGTAAATATAAGAAGACATTTACCCCGTCCTGCTATACAATTAAATTGTCGAGGATAAAAACACAATAAAGCTAAAAGCTTATTTCCATGGTGGTTCTTAAGATTAAGCATTGCACTTCCTTCAATGGGGCCCTTGCAAGAGAGATAAAATCGAGTGAGAGTGATTTTAGTTAAATGCTAACGTCATCATGCTCACATGCTCAACAATGACAATACTTGTAAAACCATGTTGAGGTGAACGCGTCGCAGTTGGTAGGGTAGTTGTCTACGAACCCCAGGCTTGGTGGTTCAACTCCCAGTTCCCCCCACCTCCTGGCCACATGTCCAAGTGTCTCTGGACAAGACACTGACACCCTTAGTGCCCAAATATTAAATTTAGGCATTTTCCATACAAAGGCTAAAACCAACAATGAATTACCTCTAGTCATGTCAGTTAATCCTGAAACTGATTTTACTTATTCTACTGTGCCATAAATCTCCGTTCACGCATCAGTGAAGCACACCACTGCACTGGGTGACATGTTTTTTTTTTCTCTCAAACAAATTCAATAAACCTTATCTTACCTTATATAAATCTAATTTGTACTGGACAAATTAAAATGACAAAAATAATAATGACAAAAATATTACAAAATATTACCTAAATTCAAAATGTATTTCACCACAAAGTAAAACTTTAATCTGCTGGCGACACTAAAGGAGGTCAGAAGAGCTACTGTCATTAGGGTTCATCCTCAGGGAACCAGACTAACTATCAACCTCATGACGACACCAGATGAAAAGTCAAGGCTCCTCCTTATGACAAGCAAACAACCTTATGTGTAAATCTGGTGTCGTTTTTTTATTCTAAATTGACGTCAGTTAATCTTCTGTCAATCAACTATTTGACAGCGGGGGAGGCTTTCCCAAAAACCACCCAGACCCGGTTGGAACCCAGCCCAATCAAAAGTCACGGAAAAACGACACATGATTCTTCCTGCCAGGCATGCTCGCACTAGTCTCAGACATTCGCTCCGCTTCCTGTAGCATCAGAGAGAGAAATATGATCGTGCTGGAATTCAAAAACAACTGGCCGAAAGCTACCTGAAGTGGCTTGCGTGTTGTTTAAATGATGTCATAATGATGAACTATTTCTCCACAGTGTGTGCAAATACTACAAAGTCACTTCGCGCAGGGATTAAATTAATGACCTCACCAGCCTGCAGCTCAGATTTAGTTGATCTCTGTGTGTGGCTTTGTGGGCTCTCTTCTAGACGAGCGGGCCTGCTTTCCGGGGTTTGCACTGCATTCCCTTCTCTTGCAGGACATCGCTGCAGTGGAGAGATCACTTGAAACCTGAGCTTGTTAATATCCATCGACAATAAACAATGAGACAATTGCACACCTTAGAAATCCAATCACTCACAGACTTACCGATTCATAGTGTTAACTTAAGACAAAAACCAGAGGAGAATCAATGAGACGGACCGGCTCTCTCGACTCCCCCATCAACCTTTGATTACAAGCAGTTGTGGTATCTCAGAAGCTATTATCTGAGGTTAGCTATATTGTGACATGATGCTCTCCCTCACCTCTCCCCCTTATCATAGTTCTCCATATTGCTGCATCATCTCTTGTGTAAGTTTCTCTCCTGTTTTTTTCCCTAATAATCTTATTTTTCTTCTCCCATCTCCAGTGTTTGTTTGTCTAAACCAGGAACAAAGCCTGAATTAATTAACTAGTGTGGACTGGAGTTCCCAAGGGAAGCCTTTTACATCCCTTCACTATGTCTGTCAATCTTTTGCTCTCTCAGCAGGCTACCCTCTCTTTCTTTACTTTTCTCAGTTTTCGCTTTTTACTTTCCTACCATCTCTTTTACTCAGCGTCTCTTTGTCCCCTTCCCACCCAGAAATCTCTCTGAACACTGTTCCTTCTTTGTGGTCCTCTTTCCGTTCTTTTTTGCTTTTACTATGTCTCGACTATAAACATGCTCCACCGCTAATTGCCCCTGACCTTCCCTTTCTGTGGATGCCATGTTCAGCCCCGGGAAGGAGGGACAGCAAAGAGCTTTTTAATTCTGGCCTTCAATAATTAACTAAAGGGAATGAAAGTGAAACAAACAAAAATGGGCAAGGATGCAGAGGCCTACT
This sequence comes from Sandelia bainsii, assembly GCA_032362345.1. Lineage (NCBI taxonomy): Eukaryota > Metazoa > Chordata > Actinopteri > Anabantiformes > Anabantidae > Sandelia > Sandelia bainsii. Next base: position 14,073,792 of record JAUMHL010000011.1, read on the forward strand.
CAGTGCCAAAAGAAGTTCCGGTATCATCTCTGAAACCACTACATTATCAAACAATATGAAGTCATTTAGGTCCCTTAAATCAAATTTTAAAAAGTTACAACAAACCACTGGTGGCTGGAAAGAGCAAAAAGTAAACTATCGACCACTTTTAAATTATAAATCAAAACTATAGGAATCCAATTTTCCGTAATCTAATTTGTGTGCTGCAATCTGCCGCATAATCTAATTTGTATATTTCCTGCACAAAATTAATGAACTGGCCAATGAGGGCTGGTTCACAGAAAAAGTCATTTCGTAATAAAGTCAAAACATCAAACAAAGAGAATTAATTAAATGGCTTATCAATGTATAGTCTGTCAGGGAATGTTATTTTCAGAGGGCTGTCTATCTGTTGGCAACCTGTTTTCACTACAGCAGCTAATAAAAAGAACGCCTGCAGGACGAAACAGAAGGAGTGGAGGCAGATACGACACAGATAAGGACATGAACGGGAGATGCGCGGGACGAGGGAAAAAAAAGAGGGGTAGATTAGACGAGCGATAAACAATGAGAAAAGCACAAAAAACAGAGACAAAGGCCACAATAAGAACAAGTGACATAGTGGGATCTGTTGAACACATCATCATCTTTGATAGAGATTGCAAGCAAAATGAGACTCCATGTCAGCAGGCAAGAAAGACACTGACAGCAGATTACATTCCTTACTTCTTCTGTGAGTTATCGTTAAATAATAAGCTATTTGCCATTTCCGTGACTCATGATAAACTAAAGCCCAGCTGTGAAAACACTGACATCCTTTAGTATAAATAAAATTCATCTAACCATTTAACTGTTAATATGAACTTCACATAAGAATTAGATGGATGTGCTTTTTTGGATGGACCTGTTAAATCACAGATGGGGCTTCTAACTGACTGAGTCTGTATCATAACACTGACTAGTTTCCACCCCTGCAGCCCGTCACAAAGAACTGATCCGAGCCAAGCTGTGCTGCCGCAGACTTGGAGCACTCCGAGCACAGATGTTAGGCACGACACCGAGGGAGAGAGTCTGGACACTTGTTACTCAATTATTTAAGATGACACATCACCCACCAATGGAAGATGAATAAGCGCTCAGTGATAGACCCCAGAATCATCCTTTATCTGCTGTGTCCACCAGCTGGAGTCCGCTGCATGCATGCACACCAAAACACACACACACACACACACACACACACACTGCACACTGCACACAGGTGGGCATGCTGGCACTCACAATGTTTTGGGCAAACTGGCGTATAGGCTCTCCATGCAGTCTGAACAGTGAAAATGGTACATGTGAGAGTCATAATAATTAATATTCTAAAACTGATTCAATGCAGCAAATAATTCCTGTACAGAAACTATAAATCCACACTAAATGCACCACTGTTACAGTATGTGTCTATATTCAACCAGCTATACCAATCAACACCATAATTAATATTCAGTCAGCTCTAAAGTTGCTTCCTTTATGGTGACATACTGTAACTGTTTAGGACACAATGACAAATGATGACATGTTTCTATACTGTTTTATGTTTTCACATTACCCAATCAATTTCATGATCTCATATGGTATCATACTCTGGTATCACCCCAACCGGTCGAGGCAGATGACCGCCCATCCTGAGCCTGGTTCTGCTGGAGGTTTCTTCCGTTAAAGGAAGTTTTTCCTCTCCACTGTCACCTAGTGCTTGCTCAAATGGGACTGTTGGGTTTTCTACATTATTCTGTGTATACTTACAATGTAAAGTGCCTTGAGGCGACTTTTGTTGTGATCTGGCGCTATATAAATAAAGTTGAATTGAATAGAAATTTAATCTCCCAGATGATGCATGATGAAGTCAGTATAGACAGGCTGGTAAACTACTGGTGTTTACCGTGCACTGTTTGTGCTCACCTTTAAAGCGCAGGGCATTGGCCAGTATCAAGGCTCCGGCCTTGGCCTGGATTTCTGCCTCCAGAGGTGCTCCATCCAGCCTACCAAGTCCAGCTTTAGCCCAGCCATGGAGCTGCTTCAGGTCAGCCTTAGAGTCTCCTTTTCCCAGTGGTTTGTGCTGCAGTCTGAACTTGTCTCTGCTGTTCTTCACGAAGGCCTGGCTGACTGAAGGAGCTTGCTTGGAAAATACAGCTGAGGATGTGTGCAGGTGAAAGGTGGTCCCGTTGGCCTCAGTGAAGCTCTTCAACGCCCCAGACAGAAGCTCCTCAACTTTGGCTCCTGACTTGGAAGAGGAGGATGGCATCTTGAGGAGGTCTTGAACCTGGCTGGCAGTGGTGCCTGCAGAACCTCCACCCAGTGCTCCAAGTGACGAGGCCACAAGGAGAGGGGAGAACAGGGTGTTCACTGTGCTCGACTCAGATCGGATAGCCTGGTACAGACGCAGACCCAGAGCCCAGGTCACGTCACCCAGAGGAGAAGGTGGGCGAGGTGGAGGGCTGGCTGGGGCAGCAGGGACCGTCTTGGTTGAACTGGTTGTGCTGCCATGCACCAGGAGAGCTGGCAAAAAAATGAGGAGATACACAGAAAGCCTGGGAAGCATGGCAGATCTGCAGGAAAACACAGCATGGGAGTCAGTTAAGAGATATGCTTGCACAAGATAAACTATTTGTGTCAGAGGAATGAAGAGAATTTGTCCATCTTATACAGCCTAACTACTCATCTTCATCTAAAAGCACTATTCATCAGGGATATGTTTTATGAAATCACTTATTTTTAACAGTGGACTAGCTCCTCATGTTGTTATTGCACTCTTCATATTTGAGATAAGATAATACAGGGTTTCCTTTGCTTGTAAAACTCCTCCTGCAAACAACCCCCCTTCTCCAGCTGTGCCACAGCAGTAAACTTGATTTTCTAAATTCTTCCCCTACTTGGCAATATGGTTATTATCTCACCCGCTGCGCAAAAAGCAGAGTGTGACAATTAACTTTGATGGAGTTTCAAAGGAAGCTTTTAGTCGAGGACTGAACAAGAGGATAAAAAGAAGAAAATACAATACGCGCTTTTCTTTTTCTACCCTGCCTTACATACACCCCGACTCATTGATTTTGCGGAGCCGGTGACAGGAGTGACTGGAAACATCTGCTGTCTGGCTCAGCCTACTCTGCTCGCATGTCACAAGACCTCTCTGCGAAAAGGAAAGAAGGAAAGGCGTGTTTTTATTTTTGAAATTTACCGTGAGTTAATTCAAGTTTATTCCCGTGCTCCGCTGCTGTCCCTTCAGCTATGCGCTCCAGAGGAAGTGGCGCAGGGCGCAGACGTGGCAGCACTCAGAGGAAGTTGACCGTCTCCCCTCAACTTCACCCCCGGACAGAAATTCCTGCTTTTTCCCGAAACTTCCAGGCTTCAGAGGGAAGTGTGTTTGAGAAATGGTGACGATGAAAAGCCTTAAAAAAAAGCTTACTTAATAAATATGATCATCATTAAATACCCATATAACCACAGTGAAATGTAGTTCCTGAAAAAACCGTGGTTAAAACGTTAGTTATAATCTACTTTTACTATAGATCTGACCACTAAATAAGTAGCTACATGTATTTATGTGTGTAGAAAATGTGCGGTTAGATCGCTTTAACAACATGTGTGTTATCTGTATCCAGCTGGTTTGCTTAGACAGGATTTACGTATTTAAAAAAAAAACATAATTAAAAATCACAGAGACCCTGCAGGGCTATATTATAGCTGTTCCCTGGGAGTTTGGCAGAGGTTATATGAATGTAATGTTACTGCTGGTATAGGGTAACAAAAACCCACCGGTTGCAGTAAATGAGGCGTTTCTCCATACACTAAAAGAAAGCTTTGTGGCTTTGCCTGGATGAGAAACCCTCTTGTTTTTTGGCTCAGTTGGGGGGTTGTAGTTCCCAAAGTCATTCAAGCGGGGTCGCTAATGGTCTTCTTATCGCCTCAGCTCAGTGACCCTGTGAGAGGCTGCTGCATGTGGGCCAGGGCCTCCCAAACCTGACACCCAGCCCTCCCAGTGGTTTGACTGTAGACCACAGAGCCGGCATGCTGATTGGTCTGGCTTCACCCCCCCCCCTTTTAGTTATGATTTAGTATAAAACCTGTCTGCATTTCTGCCCCTTCCCTAACATTTATGTTCAATATGGCTCCTGGTACGGATTCTTTATGTGTTTAGCTCTAGTTCATAAAATTGCAGGGGACCTTAAAACACCCACCCACACATTCCCAGCCCACCCTAATACTATCTGACTTTGCAGTGGTTGTAGTAATGTGGACTACTGTCAAGGAAAAGTAGGGCAGACCATGCAAGTCTGTATTACATCTGACCCTTCTGAATGTCCTCATTCTGTATTCTCCTCATTTCCTTGTTTTTCACCTCCCTAAACTGTACCATCTCTCTCCCTGCAGCACAACAAGGAGCTGAGAGCAGATAACTTGTAACACACGGCTTCGGGACAGGGATTATTGGCCAAATTGAAGCATGGAGAATGGTCATATAGGGTCCCAATCAATAAATGTAGAGATAGACTAAGGAAGCTAGAGAAGGATCAGAGAGGGATATGGAGGAAGATAACTGCTCAAGACCACCAATGCTCAGCAATCAGGCCGAACATAACAGCTCGTAGACCCAACCAATTATTTACCCCAGCCAAATCAATAGAGCTCTCTCTGAAAGATAGCCATCAGCAGCACTATCTGGAACACATTCACAGCAGAAAGCGCAAACACACACTGAGCTCTCTGCCACTCTCGCTCTCTGTCTCTTTTGCAAACTCACACACACACTTCCCTCGCAGACCTTCTTCTAAATAAGACACACAATACTTAATTAGTGGACATTTACACTGAAAAGAGAAACATAAAACCAGAATATGTCAAACTACACCAACAGCAAACGTGGAATCACATCACAGACACACACACGTGCACGACACACAGTATCTGTTAATAATGCTGAAGCCACACCGACAAGCTGAGGATACATGTCTATGGTGGTGAGTCTATGTGTGCAACCTCAAAGGTCGTAACCCTCACCAAATCAGTCACCGCCAGTTCCTGGGACCCCCGGCGCCACATCACAGTCAGTATCATCTCTAATGAGCAGTGACACATATTACAGTGCAGGTGATTCAGAAAAAGCTGGTCTTGCGCCGCAGTTAAACGAGTCCTCTGGGGAACTGGTTGGGAACCTGCGAAGCTCCTCAGTCAGCAGATTGTGCATCTAGGGATTTATAAAGGGATGCACTTTACCCACAATGCACCTCTACATCCTACCTTTTACCCCACCCCTGATAGCCTTACTTGCACCCTGCCTTGCTTGCCCTCACCTCTATGTTCCTTGTCCAAGTCTCAAGCCCTGATTCAGTCTTCCAGCTCCAGATGTCATTGTCTTAGGCAGTAAAAGTTGTATTTCACTTCACGTTATCCGTTTATGCAGCTCTTAGCCGATGTTCCTGACGGTTGTCCAGGTTAAATGCTCTGTTGCCAGGCTCAAGGGCCCAGCAACTGAATAAAAACCTTGTGAGATATTTTCCTTTATCCTCCATTAGCTTAGCTTCTATAGATTTCATTTTACTCTATTACTTTCTTTTCTTTTTCCTTGTGGTGCCTGTGGTTTAAATAGTTACTTCTATAGTTACCCCCGATCTTTAGGGCCTCCACACACCTTTTGGTTTCCTCATCTTTCCTTTCCGGTTAAAAAGTAACATATCTAAGACAGAACCTCTTTACCATAAAATATACTCAAAATAAAAACTTATGAATTTGTCAAAATCTCCATCTCCACCTTCTCTGCAACATCTCCCACCTCTTTTTACTCACCGTGAACCAATTTCCTCTCCACTTCGCGCCTCCTCTCATTCCTTCACCCCACCTCCAACTCATTTCCCATTCTGTATCTCTACTGCTTTTCCTCCCTTTTCCAACAGCATGTAAATCTCTCCTCATCCCTCTGTGTCTCCGATTTTGGAGTCTTTACAGAACAAACAACGTGTAACATGTGAGCCCCTGTTCTCATCAGTTCTGGTCTGCCTGTCTGTCATCAGCGCTGGCCCGTTTCAACCAGTAAAGAGTTGGTTTAGACCCTGTCTCGACAGGTCCTGGGGGTCCTGTTGGTTTCTATCAAGTTCAAATGTTGCCCTTTCAAATTAAAGCACTTACTTAATGTCTGGCAGAGCTGCTAAACTGCAACCATTTCACTGTAACACCAACCCCAACCCTGGCTGGAGATCTTGTGCCAGGCCTTAAATATATAAATAATAGGGACATTTATCTAACATCATTATTTAAAGCTCACCAGAATCTTTACGTTTTTAAAGTTCTTATTATCAGCAGTAGTCTTAATCATGATTAAAATTATGTATGAAAATCAGCCAAGGAAAAGGAAGTGTGATATAGACAAAAGTAAAATGAAAGAGCAAATATAAGGCAAAAATTTAAATAGAAGACAACAGCTAAAAGTGATGTTTAGGTCTGCTTTACTAAAAATCTAAAAATACACATTTTAGATGGGGTTTGGGGATTTGGAAAGGAGTGTGTCCCCTAACTGGGATGTTTTTTTTACCCCCACTTTGAATCTAGGGCAAAACTTTATAAGGCAGCCGAAGGTATGGATGGACAGATGGAAAAGAATATGCTTATTTAATCGATGGAGGGAAGAGATGAGGGGGGGGCAGTGGGGCAAAGGTGAGGAGGGGCAGTGGTGGTCGGGGTCGGGGTGAACATGTTGAACAGTGCCAAAATCACAGACACATCTGCTGTCCATCTCGAATGTTTCCAATGAGCTTTAAATGTTTCCTGCAGTCCTGGGAAAGTGTACAGAGCTGCCAGGACAGAGGGGGGACTGTGTTTGATTTTCTTTGTTGAAGAAATAGGTGGTCTCTCACCTTTTTTTTTTCTTTTCAATAGACATATATATATAAATTACCCAAACTTCAGTGAAATGCACAGAAGTACAAAAGCAGGGGTACACATCTCCACAGGCGCAACAAGAAAGGCAAATAAGTGGCTTTTAATGTGCATAGTGAGTCAGACAGAAAAGCAAATGCCAAGCACCCACGAGAGTACACACTGCTTCGAGCAAGTGTTGACAGCTATCTTTATAGGAATTAAATATTGCTCCTAACCCCACCCCAAGTAACCGTCACACCTATGACTCAGATCACTCTGGCTCTGACTACATGACATTAAATCAACACGTCCGTGTTTTGAAGTGTCGCACATAACGCGCACAATCCCATTTAGACTGTGTCTCACATACAACCGCATGCACACCTAAGACTTTGGGGAATATGGCCACACATATTTAAAAGACAGATATGTCGACACCCTCGTCCACCCCCGTCACACACACACACACACACGCAGCTTATATCCTCTGGCTGTGAGTTTGCCAGCAGCCAGCTGGTACTGTCATGTCTGATAGGCTGGAACAGAGACAGAGACGGAGATGAGGCCGGGAGAGGGAAGGAGGAAGGAGGGAGGCAAGCTGGGAAAAGGGTCTACAGCAGAATGCATTAGTAAGACCCCTGTCTGTCTGGATGAGTGTGTTACTGATTGAGAAAACTGTATCAAACCCTGGCAACTCATTATATTGTCTCATTTTGGTCCACGAGGAGTTTTCCTACATCCTGGTCCTCTCAACTACAGGACGTTTTTGTTTGTCTTCAGCTCTTTTCTTTTCTTAATTGACCTCCTGTTTTCAATTTTAAAGACCTTTGTAATATTTGAGTAAACTAAACACGATAATGACAGTGATGAATGTGCGTTGACACTTTGTATCAGCAAAAGATCACATTTTTGTATTAGTTCATCTAATTATGTGTAAACAATGTTGTTTTTAATAAAAGGGAAATAAGTACAATTTTTGCTGCCGTGCAAGACAAAACAACCATAATTATAATATCGTTGAGCAAGACAAATCACTCAGCAATTATTTGGTGATGTGATCTCTGGTTTCCAAAACTGAGCTCACACTTAAAAACCCCAAAAAGCTTAAGACAAAGCAGTGTTATTATTCCAGTATTTTTCACTATGTCTGTGCCTCCAGACTAGACATTTTTTGGTTGGTAATGTGAAAATGTGAATTTGTTGTTTGCGAGAAGTAATAGCTACATAGATCAAAAATCATAAAGGTCACGATTTTCTTAAAACCCAATTGTCACTCAAGACAAATAATCCTTGAAATACTCTTATTCTAAAGTGCTATGTTCAAGTTGTTCTGTCAGTTTTAAAAAGACCCTGGACTTATGTAATAAAACTTCATTTCAAACCTAATGACATCTGTAGTGTCTTAAGAGAAGTGTACAAACGAATATTGGTGTACAAGTGCCTAGCAAGCTTTATTATTAGTTTGGCTTTCTTTAGAAAGTCAAAAAGAAATGCCCCGTGCATCATTAAGTCATGGAGACAGATGTGATGGGGAATGATGCAGAGTCTCACAAAAAAAGTGAAAAAAACTTGTGCAGTGTAGTGCTGATAACACATAATGTGCAGTGTTTAAGTAACGAAGGTCAAACAACCAAAACACATGGTGACATGTAGGAAACTAAAGGCGTCTCTCGCAGTGGTTAATATCAGTGTTTACCAGTCCACCATCAGGAGAACAATCAATAATAATGGTGTGTTGTACAGTTGCAAACAGGAAGCCACTACTCTCCAAAAAGAACAATGCTGCCTAGTTTGCTCAAGGCCATGTTGAGAAGCCAAAAGGAGAGTACTACTGGAATAATGTTCTGTGAACAGTTGAGATGAAGGTAAACCTATATGACTTAGTATGTTTGGTGACGAGCAAACAATAGATTCCAGCATAAGAACCTTATCCCATGTTTGAAACCACCAAATTATGATTAGGATTAGGATTTGGGCCTGCTTTGCTGCTTCTGGACCAGGAAATATTTGAAATATTTAAAAGTGGCTTACATTTATCTAGTGTTAGTACTCACTTGAAAATCTGATCACAAGCTAGGTCATATTTATGCAGAAATAGAGAAAAGGGTTCACAAATGTTTGAGCACCACTGTATGTATGTCAACTCTTTGGCATATGTGTTTTTATATTTATGTCTGAGGTTTCTATTATTTTAAGGTGAAACTGATGCTCTTAGTTAACCTTTACAACCTAGAAATCAAGTTCAATTATCTAAATAATCAATATGCTATGCCTTTGAAGAAGCCTATGCAAAGAAGTAAAGTATTATTATTTAAAATATTATAAGGAATTAAAATTATTATTGCACCTAGTTTCACACTCAATTTCGGGTCTTATTAGGGGCAAACCTTTACTTTCATTTTCTGTGTGCAAATATCTATGAACACTCCTCTAAATAAAGAAAGAAACTTTAAATGTTACCAGAAAATGTCATGAAGTATATCTATAATTTCCTCACTATTGAAAATAGATATGCTAATCAGATTTTTCATAACAGGGAAAAGAGTTTATTTAGGTCATTATAAGCAGGTTATGATGTTTACAGGCATCAACCAAAAAAAAAACCCCAAAAAACAAACAAGTTTATCATAATGACAAAAATGAATGATGAAATCCATAAATAACTCGTTTTAAAGTTTCATTAAAACATATGGTTGCCCTTTAATTCTAGTAAAACTTCTACAGAAAAAAACTTTCTTACTTATACAGACAGAACTGCATATATTCAAAAGTCATTGTGATTGTAATCTAATCCCTAACATAAAGAACAGTCATATAACACATTCACTTTCACCTGCAGAATGCAGTGACATTTAAACAGGATATTGTGAAGTCCTCACAATCACAGCCAGGTAACGGCCTCAGAGATTAACATCCATAAAGAGTATTTGTAGAGCTACCATCACCTGGTCCCATGTTTTATTCACAACCTTTTCTCCGTGCATTACCATACATATTTATAGAGATAACTGCATTTACATGTACACGGCCCCCCCTTGAGCACACGCACGCACACACAAACACTCACTCACACACATACACACACAGAAGTTCAGCCTAACCCTGAGGGGCTGAAGCTGTCATTTTAGTCTTTCACAGCGGTTACTGTACACGTGTATCCCATGGAGCACACACAGAGATCCATTGTGCGCATGTGTGTGTGATTCACATTGACTGATAGATGATGGCTGCAGGGCAGGTGGGCACTGAGTCATCTGCTGGTACTGGGAGGTGAATGGATGGGAGGGAAATGGGTGGAAAAATCAGGGCCAGGAAGGGGAGATGAAGTTAGACTGTCACTCATGCTGCCGCTCAGCCGATCCAGCACCACTAAAGGGCACACTGATGCAGGGAGGCAACCGAGATAATGTGGGAAAGGGTGGCAAGGCAGAAAGCGAAAGGGTTAAAGGTCAAAATATTGTCCCCATGAGGAGATTTGAGGAACTGGGTCATGAGAATGAATAGTCACTGATTTGTTAATCACTGTGCCCAGGAAAGGTAGAGGAGTATGTTTACGGAGAAACCACAAGAACACACTACTACTTACTTAATACTGTAAAGATACATATTAAAATAGGGAATTTCTGGTAAGCAACAGGCAATTGCAAGACGGAGCGGATGAGTAATGCCACAAGAAAGTGGCATGACACAATGAAAGACAAGGTGGTACACACAAAAGAGCAAACAAAAAAAGGAGAATGAGAGGTGTATTATATCACCATGGCTCTGCTACAAAATCAACAGGTGATGTCATATGGTTGAATTTAACACTGTCACGCCAGGTTTAGGGCAACAGGGTGAAGATGGGAGAGGGGGTGTAACTGCAACCTCGTAAAAAGGGGGAAAAATGTTCTCTCCATTCTCATTATCCCATCATCTCTCCCTCTCTCTCCAGTTTGCATCAAAGCTTCTCTGTCTCTCTCTTGCTCGCCACCCGCACGCCCCCCACCTCCCCTAAGCCGCTCTGCTATTTTCTCCAGTGAGGCTTAAGATGGAGGGATTTTATCTTCTTCTCCCTCCGTGTCAGTTCATTTCCAGTACAGAGTGCTATATGCATAGCCTGCATCTATCAGCAATGAGATATAAGCTGCTATGAATGTCAGGGGTCAACTTGTGATATTATTCTGCTGTTAATGGCCCACCGTGTTGTAAGGCTTCTAATACCCCTGGAAATGACTGCTCAGACAGCAGGGCCATGTATGTGTGTGTGTGTGTGTGCGCGCCACATCATGAGGCCGTGAGACCACCTTGCAGTATGTCACATGGTTAATGCTCTTTCAGATTGTAAGCAGGATTCAAACTCAAACAACTGCTTTTTTTTTTTGGCTGAAAACCACATCCAGGGACAAACACACAGCCGCACACAAACAAACACACACTTTTGACCATTCATTTGTACAGTCCTGACTTTAAGTTTATAGCCCCATGTTTGCACTTTATTTTCTCTAAAGCACTACAAACACAGCGAATAAAAAAAATGGCATTTAATGGCATTTAGTCAAAGTGTGGGATGTGCTCGGGAAAATGTGGGCATGCATTAATTCAGTTTGCGTTCATCAAAATTACATTAGTTTCAGCCTTACCCAGTGTGAAGTCAAAAGATGTACACTGAGAGGCTTGTAAATATTACTTCACTGTAATTCCAAAGTGGCCACAGGTGCAGCCCTCATGCATTTATTAAAAGCACATTTGAATTTTTAAACCGGTGAATTGCATTGTGTTGTGGTGCCAATCTGCAGATTCAGTTCATGCCGCTGCCCTCCTGCTGCAATAAAAGAGTCACATTCTTCATTTTAAACAGGGGCACTGTCCACCACATTCACATTTTTGAGGGCTCCCACAGAGGCGAGTTTAAGAGCAAAGCTTAAATGCAGTATACTGTAGTCGAACCTAGAGTACTGGTGAGCCCAATGTTGCAAGATTACTGGTGCCATGTGGAACATTTAAAGATCAATTATTCAGAGTCATGTTAATTTATATATATATATAATTACAATAAACAAAAAAGAGACCATAGCTGAGTATAATGGAAGCTTGTAATGGCCTCTGCACAGCACAGAGGCCATTAAAGGCAACAAAATGTTAAGGACATGTGCTAAGAATACTCATGCAATGGGAGGGTACATTGCCTCCATTGTTTACAGCATTTATGATAAAATGCTGTATTGATTATTTGATAAACATATATCACTGACTAAGAATACTAAGCAGAGCAGCTTTTAAAATCTGTGCAAAATTGTATAAAAAAAAGTATACTTTATAGTTTCTGGATGACATTTTTCAACCAAGTTATAACAGATGTCACGAGGACTATCTGATTGGGTCTGGTTCATTTGTTTTGCCTGAAGTGTCCCTGCATTGTGCTTCATCCAGATTTAATTTTAGAAGTTCTGTTTTTTATTTTATTAATAAAAGTGGAGGAGAGAACAGTGGTGGGAAAGAAATATTCACGTCCTGCAAGTAAAAGTAATACAACAATGCAAAAATACTCAAAGTGCAAGTCATGTATTTAAAACTTTACTTAAGTAAAATGATTGATGTATTAGCGAGCTAATTCGATTTAGTTTAACAAGCTGGAAGAATGGTCCCTTTTAGGGCATTAAATTATCAGTTAATTAAAGTGTAAAGGATGAGCTGCATTTTAATGTTAGCTGGTCAAGGTGGAGCTACTTTACACTAGCCAGTTTATTAGCTACACCTAGCTACACGACAGTCAGTCTAATACAATAATCCTACATAATAATTCTCAGGTTTCTGTTATTTAGCCTAGCCCCATTGATATGAATAGGGTGGATGAAAAATAGAAATACCTGTCAGTACAATGCAATGCAAGTCATAATGAGGGCCATCAGAAAAATGGACGCATGAATAAAATGTATGTTATTTCATAGTTAAAGGTACTTTAAGTACAGTTCTCAGCCTCCACCTCTGCAGAAGACATGTTACCAGCTCAAATGTCCACTTTCTCATTCAGCAAACGAAGTTGGCTCGGGCTTCATTATACGAAATGAATGAACATTTTAAAAATACTCACACATCCATACTGTGTTACGTCATTTAACACTTGTATGTGCGTTAAACAGTTTATTATTATTATTTATTTGCTGCTAATGATTGCTAAAGATTATTGTAGTGCTGGAAAATTCACAGCTTTGTTTCATGCAAGAATATAGTCCAGCACTAAAGAGTTTTATCTGACTAACTTTACATTAACAAGGGATTTTTAATGGCCAGTATGGACAGTGGCCAATGATAAAAGCCAGAATCTACCCTTTCATGTGGTCAAGGTGGCCGTATCGAGGGGGCTGATGGTAACCCTTATCTTGGTTCAAGAATGGTCGAGACCTCTTTGATCTTTCCACAGACATATATAGTCTGTGGGTTGATGGCCTTGACTGTCTCCGAGTCGAATCTGTGACCAATTTTCAACTGGAGGACAGACAACTGATGTTATCTGCTTCTGTTGTTCATTAGGTCCAGGTTCTCTACTGTCCCCACAGTGGTGTCTCCCATTGCTTTGACAAATGATGTGATATACAACTCTTTCCTTTTCTTTCCTTTCATTTCTCTAGCATGGTGATGGTGATGGTGATGGTAAATGAACTTCCTTGTTCAGAAGCTTTTCAGAATTCAGAGGCTTTTGTTAAAAGTACTTTTAATTTGAAATGGATGAACAATATGCTCCCTGTAGCTCCAAAATATAGTTCAATGAAAAGCAAAGCTTCCAGTCTGCCTTACGAACATCTTGGATCACAGCTAAAGTAAAAATACATTTTTATTATAGCTCATGTTAAATAAAAATAGTTGCTCGTTGAGTAACTGTGATTTCTTTCTGTACAGTAGATAAGCGTGGTTTTTAAAGATGTATGCAGAGCCTGAGACAACCTTGCAGGGCATTACATGATGCCCTGTGATATAAAAGCTACCTTTTCAGAAAATGACACCACTTCTAGTTTTTCTTTGACCTCAATAACCCTCATCCTGTTGCACTACCTGGCTTGATTTACGGTCGTCAAGGTAACCACTCCATTATAAGCCTAATAGCTCGCACAGAACAATGCATGTCACAATTTTGACAAATTTTTGCACGGCTCGCTGGAAAATCATTGTCATCTTAATTGCCGTTACATGTGTGTACCACAGCATGAGCGCGTACCTGGGCACCTGGTATATATTTTGTAAATTGTCTGGCTCTGACAGCACCGACAAAGTGCGCAGAATAAGCACCATACTGAAATCTGTTCTCTGCAGACTCCCACTGTTTGCTGTTTTCTTTTTGAAGGCTCTTTAATTCTTTTCTTCCTTAACAATTTCTTATTCAGACAGCAGGAGGCTGACACGGAGGCACAAGAGAAACGTTCTGTGGCCAGGACTCTGTGAGCTACAGTGATACAGAACACACCAGAGAAATTCAAATGGAACGTTTCCTTTCCAGTGGGATCATATTCCTACTTTGTAGAAGTGATGAGAGCAGCACAGAGCCATAGTAATAAACCAGGAGGCTGTAGTCTTAAGTATGCTGAGGCCTTCTGCATAATGAATAATTATTGTCTGCTCCTGCTCTGTATTGTGTTGGGTGTTAATCCTAACAGATGAGAGCTCAGGTGGACAGAAGGCAGTAAAGAGCGGAGAGACTGTTGCAGGGTTTAGTGTGCTGTGGCCTCAGCTGTAATGAAGCAGGTGGATGCAGCGGAGGTACAGGAGGGAGCTGTAATCTGGAAGGCTGTCTGCTTTATTACACCACTGTCTTGCCATGAGGGCAGCGCTCCCGCACACACACACACACACACACACGTGAAAAAGAGCAGAGAAACAGAAAGGGAAAGAAAAAGTGAGAGAACAAATCTGAATGTGTGAAGTAGAGAACCAGAGGGCGAGGGAGGGAGGAAGTGGAAGCAATCAGCCTCCTGTTCCTAATCATGTTCTTCTCTTTTTCCTTTTCACTGAAGCCCTGCTCCCAGCTCTGCATTTGGACACATTAAGTTGCCTAAATTATTTCATAAGCATCTCGGCCTTCACCACCAGCGAAGGAAGAATGCAAGGGAATGATGTACAAGGCACTGATTAGACCTAATTATGAATCCTGATTAAGGCTTTTAATTAGTCGAGCCAGCACTTCAGCTGGAGAGGGCGGCAGAGATGGAGAAGACAGTGAGGAGAAAGGGGGTGGGAGGGTGAGGGACGAGAGGAGGGGATGATGGGGGATTTGAAGGCAAGTGGAAGAGGAAGAGTCTGCGCAGAGGACTGAGGTGAGGCATAAAGTGAGAGAATGCAAAAGAGCAAAAACGTATTGGAATATTAATATAATATGGACAATGTTGAATAGTACTAATATTTAAAAGAATGAGTGATGCAGGGGCAGAGAAATTGAAGATAGGCAGGGTAGGAGTCGACTTGTCTGATCTAAGACAAAACATTTCAGTCTAAGCTAAAATTGATTTAGCAAGTTATACTCCTTTGTGAGCTTCTACTCTATTTTAAAATAGTTGACATTGACTTATGAAAGATTGCAATCTTTTTCAGTTATACTCAGCAGGCAATTAGTGGATGGGGGGAGGGGTGTGTGTGCGCGAGGTGTCTCGGTTCAATGTCAACCCAAATTAATGCCAAACATGATATCACGGTACAGCAATTTTTATGAAACCTTAAAAGTAACCTTAAGCTTAAACTACTTCGGCTAACTATGTGGAATAGTGTCAGTCAGTACCCTGAAGCTACAGTACACTACAAGTTACTACAGTAAGGCTCTATGCATTTACACCATCCTAAAATATGTTATAGATTCGGCATTGTTCTGCTCTTCCTCAGCATGTCTGCTGGCCCGCTTGAGTGACAAGCTAACATTACTGCAAGTCAGCAAACAGCCTTATCACCTTCATCCAGCATTTTTCCAATTATGGTGTAGAATCTGCTTCTGCATATTCATTCAGCCTTGTTTATTGATTGGGCAACATTTGCTTTAATAGACAGCATTGCCAATTTTGAACAGAACTCACAAGTTTTATATTCATTTTTTACTATGTAAAAACAAAAGTAGTCTAAATTTTGTATAAAAAGCGTCACCCCTAATAGAACAAGCATGGACTAGAAGTTGTGAAAGAGCTCAGAATAATGGCCATTTCTAACATCTGCAGCTCTCCTGCTGGAGTAAAGTTGGCAGACGTTGTATTTTATTAATCTTGTATGCTGTGTAAACTCACACTGTATATTATAATGGACCTTTCTGCTGGACCAGAATCTGTAGCTTTTACGCTCATACTGTACAGATCAGTTGAACAGAACTGACCTGGATGCTCAGACTGAACATAAGCAAAGAACCTTAAGCTCAGTCTAAAATTAGTGAGAGGAAATTTGGAGCTAAAGGGGCTAATTGGGCTGAATTTGTCCCTCTGGTTTTAGTGGGCATTAAGTTAAACTGTATCACCAACGCTTTTGAAGCTACAAAAACATGTTACTACAGAAGAACATTTCAATAAATGAGTATAAGATGTATTGGAATAAAAAAGACTATAGACATATTTTTATTTATAGTTATTTCTTATAAACCACTATAATGATGACTTCTATTAATGTTAATCTTTGTTTTTTTAGTTTATAAATGCATTTTCCTGTGAAGTTAATTAATACAAAAGCCTATTTCTGCTCCTGGGTCTGTGTAAATTAATGAGCAACTTCAATTGTTAAACCACCACATGCTACAGGAAATTGCAGCTAAACTACAAGCAACTCTGCTAATCCCCTGAACAGGGAATAAAAAACATATTTTCATAAATCACAATCTTATCTCAGTCTTCATTTCTCAGATTCTAAATCCGTATTAATACTTTTGAATCTGACCCTTCAAGATCTGGTGGTCTCATGGGAGTTTCTCTGTGGAGTGCAGGGACATATGTTAAGTAAAGAAAGCGTATCTGTGCAGGGTAATAACAACAAGTGCTGATTTTTCTCTTTGACTCTTGCACCACTGTTTGCATCCATTCTTCAGATCTTCCTCTGCAGGAGAGCCCTGATTTGCCTCTGCGCTGTTGATCTCCACATTTTGACAGATCCTCGTTACAGAAATAACCTCTGAGTTGATACATTCTTCTCCTCTCATCTTCCTCCTTTCCTCATTTTCTTGTGCTTTTCCTTTGTTCTGCTTCCCATCTGGCTTTTTTTTTTTACTCAAAGTACTTTATACACTCTGTGTACCTCTCTCTCTTTCTCTCCCTCCTCTCTCTACAGTAGACCATTTGGCACAAACCTCATCTCTCCTCTTCTCATCCCTCGCTCTCACCTCAATTTTCAGCTGTTGCATAATTAATTAGCAGCACTGTTCACTATCAATGCAATTACTCCAGAGAATGGAGAAAGGGAGAAAGAGGAGGGAGAGGGGGAAATAAAATGGGAATACAGGGCCAAAATGGAGACGCCATGAAAAACATGGAATAAAAAGAAGGAGAGAGAGGAAGGGAGAGTGATTTCAGCCCTGAAAGTGATGAAGTCAATGTGGGCTAAAATCAAAGTGGTAATTTTGACAATGCAAAATCCATTTGGAGGCTCGGGGATCCAGATGGAAACAACACAGGTTTGGCTCCTGGTATTAAAAATGAACTTCATTTTTCAGACTTCATCTACATATTTATTTGTCTGTATCACAATCAAGGGTTTGTAAAAGTACACACCGCGCTGCTGTTTCTTCTGGGGTCAGGTGTTTAACATGCTGCACAAATAAATGACTGAACATCTGCATATTCGCAGATCTCCACAGCAGATTCTTCTGAGTCATCGCAAAAGTGTTTGCATGTGTGCAAGTCCAACACCCGTTTCCAAAATTATTCATACATGTATGTCAACACTCCCTTTTTTTAATCTTGTTTGAACATAACCCAGCCTCATTCCACTCCTGATCTGACACTGGTGGTTCCACACTGACATATGTATCAGTATACTGTGTACTGTGAACTATAGCAGCCTACTAATAAGAATAATGATACATAAGTGAGTCAAATTTACCATATGGTTTTCCTTATTCCCTCAGTACTTTATAATTTGGATAGGGGACAGTATAACATAATTTACACACACTGGCTTCATTTCAAGCATGTAGAAAGAGATATTTATTCACACAGCTATAAATGTTATTGAAACTGCTGCTGAAAGCTGTGATGTCATGAAAAGTTAGGCTTCAAATGAAGTGTCACACATGGCGTGAAGGTATGCACATTTTTAACAATAAATGATAGACTGTGTGGAACAGTGTTTTTCTTTTGTCCGGATACATCACTTATACATCTGGCCCGAGCTGTTTTTTCATAACGCAGTGACCGGCCCATGGGGAAGATCTACAATTGCAGGTCAAAGGAAGGTGACATATTTGCTAGTGATTGACCCAGATAAGTACAGAAGCATTTGCTGGAAATGACATTTTTGCTGTTGACTGGTTTATAACAGGCCTATCAGCAGGTATACTGTTACAGCAGAGAAAACATTTCAGTTTACTCTCAGTAAAACGTACACTATCACTCGAAGACAACAAATTATTTATTGTGTCACCAGCACCAGTTTTCCAACCCTGCCATTGTACAAAAGCAAGAGTGAAAGAGAAAAATGCCACCGTAGACAGTTTCATTCCATGAGGGAACTTTGATCATTTACGTGCAAACAGCCTTTAACAGAGATTTAGCCAAGACACATCACTTACTCTGTGGCAATTAACACAAAGCCAGTGATTTCAAGGATCAATGCCATTTGTCTGTCTTTAATTTGTTAGCCAGACATCATACGATGCTGTTGGGATGCTGGCGTCCAGCATTTCAGCCGTGACTGAGAAATCTGGGGAGTGTGATGCATATGGAGGGGCTCACTATACCAAAACGCCAACAGAAAGAAGATATTCTCTAGAGTCCGACAACCCATAAATGACAGATGGACTAATACGACTTAATTCCTTCCTCTTGTAATTCTTTGTCCTGTTCTTAACAACGTAATTGCAATTCAAGGATGGATGTATTTCCACATACAGCGCAACTGGTGTCATTGTGTGCTATTCTTGGCAATCTGCCACATTTCTTTTCCACGCTCACTGTCATGGAGCTTTCAAGTCTATTTGATTCAGTGCAGATACTGATCTTCTTTACATTGGAAATAACAACCACAATGTGTTAAAAACTTGTCAAGTAAAGCGAGAGCAACATACAGAGAAAGCTATTTCAGTGTATCCTGCTTCCCTATTCATCTGCAGCACATTCAGCCTCATTTGACTGTAGTTTCTATGGCTTTACTTTCAGACATCCATTACTGAAATAGCAATTCTATGAGCATTAATGAGCAAGTCACACAAAAGGCCACTAAAGTGAAAAGAAAAGCTGTTTTAAATGAATTTATTAAGACAACACACATATGCAGTCATTTGCATGCGTACACACGCACACACATATACACACAGAAATAACCTGGAAGGTATTCCTAATTACAAGCAAATGTATTCATTGATATTGTTGCAGCACTTTATCATCGGAGGATGTGATTTGCATTGAAATGTTTTCTTTTTCTGTTGTGTTAATTGTTTACTGTGGGCTAATTAGAGCTCGCCTGTTATTAACAATGATCACTGCTCTCTGCAGACGGAGGCAATGGTGACAGACCCTGACAGAGGGAGGACAGGAAGGAGACTGACAGGAGAGGGAGGGGGGGTATTGTAGTGGTGTCTCACTGTCAGTATAACACTTAGGCCTTGAATAATATATAACAACAACTAATGGATTGGATTGACTTTAAATTTTTGCACTTGAAGTCATGCATATATGAAATCACTGCACATTTGTGAGACCGAGCATTTTAGCAATCCCTATTTTAGAACATTTAAGATCATCAAGATGCGATGTTAAGGTTATTACATCCCCCTTGGACTTACATTTGCAATATTACTACTACTATACAGTAGTACAATATACACTCACCACATAGAACTGCAGAATACCTGTGATAACAAAGTTTCTTTGCAATTTTACACTAGTCACACACGTATCACATTAATTTAGTAAATCCTATAATCCTATACACTATGATAGATCCAAAATAGGCATACATTATGTATAGGTAAAGGCCATGTAGTAGAAAACTGTGTGTTTCTGTATGAAATATCATGAACTTGGAAAATCAGATAGATGTACAGTAACTCAGTGTTAAACATCAAAAATTTGGTAGCAGATAACCATATATCATTTTAACTATACAGGGACAGAAAGTTTGACTACAGTTAGACAAAAGGTGTGTGGATTGTGTGCTGTTTGTGTGTATTCTCATACTACCATTTGCATGGTTGGCTCTTTATAAAAGACGTTTTGTGCAGGCCTGTGTCAATCACTGTTAGCTGGAGTGGATGTGTTTTTTAGTGCTTGTCTTTCTCCATCACCGAGTGTCCATCCACATTAGATCCTATGGCAGGATTAAGTGGCACTGTTGAAGGTACACAGCGGCCAGGAGTGGTTAGATCTTTATTTACAGCTGGCAGCTGGTGATTTGTTCCTTTGCACATCTCATAGGTGTTTGTGTGTGTGAGACAGAGAGTGTGTGTCTGTATGCATGCATGCATGCATACACACTGATTCAGGGGTAAATGGGGAGTGGAGAGATTTCAACTCAAGCTGATCAACTGTGTGTATATCACATGTAGGTCTGTGCGTGTGCAAGAGAGGTAGAAAATAGATGGAGTGATAGACGGTAAATGGAAGGAGAAGGCTAATCTCTATTGATAAAAGAAGAAAGATCACAGGTGAAGGCTGCTGATGTAAAATTGATCAGTAGAACGCCGACCAGGTCGGTTTCCTAAAAACAAATTAGGCAGGAGACACTTGGGAGCGCAACTAACAAATGAAACTTGATAAAATAAACTCTACAGCAAGGCACTTCTGCCTTTAAAATGTCAAGACTCAACTGTAAAGTTAAAATTGCCCCAAATATCTGGTCTTTGCAGGGCAGGTTACACTACTATGATGTTTCTTGAAGCATTCAAATGGTTACAACTGCCCTAGTACTGTTGCATTGCTGTGCATATGCATCTTTAGGTAAGAGACACAAAGGTAGGTACGTGTTTGTTTTCAGCCATCTGCCACTTTTACAGCCCCACAGCAAAAAACTAAATGACTATACATGAAAGAAGTATAACAGAATCTGACTCAGTGATGTGGGATATAAATTACAGTTTGCAGAAGGTGAGCCAATCCATGTTAATTTGGACCTAGTCATGCTTAGCCATGTATTTCCTTCCTCGTCCAAGCTTGCAACGCCAACTACCCCCAGCACCTGCTTCCTCAGCAATAACTGCATGTAGCAAACACAAGGCTGATAGCAATTGCGAAGAACTAATCTTAAAGACAATTTGCTGTAGAAAAAAAGGGTGTATAAACTAAATTTCCTGACTTAAAAGCTGGGTAAACTGTGTGTGTTTATCCTCTAACAGCGCCAATCAGCTTTTTGTCTATCTCGCTGCCTCCAGGATCCTGGCCCACATGCGTGCCTGGTCTGCAAGCCTGGTCACACGGGTCAGGACCCTGCCAGCCTCACTGTGACACAAGATTGTATGTGTGTGAAAGTGTGTGTGAGAGTGGATGTGTGTGTGTGTGTGTGTGTGTGTGTGTGTGTCCATCTGTTACAACCGAGGTGCGTTGTGTGACAGATCACCCCTGATCCCACCCTCTGTGAGAGAGAATACGTGTGGGTGTGGGTTGCTCTAGTTATACACTACAGATGTAGCGTGTGTTCACATGCGTCTGTCCGTGTGCCCGACCCCCAACCACTGACATCACCACTTTCTTTTCAACACCCACCCCCCCCTCTCCTCCTGTCAGTGTGTTCTGAACCAGATGGGGTGCCAGGGTCACCTCTGACCCTCCAGCTCACTGTGACTGATGGGACAGCCCAGCCCTGTAACCCCCCTATATTGTACCCTGATGGGCATCTGACATGACTCGGGCCCATTCATTAGGACCCCAAGCACAACGCACCTGAGCTTCTTAATAACTCTGCCAATCAGTGTTGTTCTATAGGCAACACATTTCAATATCTCTGCTACTTTATCAGAGCAGTAGAATCAGTCATTTGTCATCTGGCACCTGAGCTTAATAATAATCCTGACATTCAATGCATTAGGCAATAGAAAGCCAATGACCTGTGGCTAAAGGGTCAATTCACCCAAATTACATAAAACGAAGACAAAAAAACACTTTTTTCTCACTTACCTCTAGTGGTTTCGAGCCATGCTCATCGCAGTGGTTTTATTTGCCGTCTCTGACATTTCTGCTGCCATTCCAACACCATGAAAGTGAATCCTGTTTGTATCCCTCACAGCACTGGGGAAAATAAAAAAAAAAAGACATTTCAAAATGTCTTTCCAGAAAAGGTGTCTCAGGAGGATAATCCGCAGACCAACCCGTCAACAGTTTCACAGGGTCTGTTTATTCAACGAATGGTGAAATTATGAGGTCTGTAGATTGTCCAGAGTAAACCAGACACTACGTGTGGAAAGAAAGCTGCTTTTGTCAAATTTCATTTCGGTGAGCACCATGAATGAATGAAATTTTATTTGCCTCTTTTGTATTGGAGTGTAGTCAGAACTATTAGAGGTGTATATCTGTAAAACCTTAGCACATGACACTAAAACAACCAGCTAACCGATAGAAGAGAGGGAGAATGTGTTATTTTATAGCGTGATTTACACAAACTGAGCGTTTAAACCCCTCCTTCAATCTCCACGGCTGGGTTGTAAACCAAAAAACTAAACAGTGCCTTCTTACACCTTCTTCTGCAGGCTCACAGCATAGCTATGTAGTATGAAGACACCTTATGATAGTTTCTGCCACACATAAACACACCTTAATCAAAGGAATGGATTTCACTATGTAAGTCTCTGTGACAGTGTATTCATCTCTGCATTTCCTCACTTCTCATGTGTCCTCCATATATTCGTCTCATGAACTCTTGCTGGGAAGTGAGGGGTTGCTGTTTTTGTAGTGTAAAGTGTGAGGTGTGCATCAAGGCCATCAGGAGGAGGTGGATGTTGGTCTCATGGAATCTGAGGGATTGCCTCACGCTAATGCTCAGAGACAAATTAGCATACAGATTCAGCCGCGGCTGTTGTAAATCCATTTTTCTCCTTGCAGATCTGTAATAAGCACCTTCTTTGCTTATGAGAACTATTTTTTTCCCTTCTGATGATTGCTTTTTCCCCAGTGTGGCAAATACATCTTTGTGTATTATATGATTGGTACAGCATGCTGCAATATTAAGTGTAATGTGTTTTTTTTGTTGGGGGATGATACTTATCAGTGTATCGAGTAAGACTGAAATCATATGGTTGCGTGGACCCACTGGCTTGCAAATCTCTTTAGGGCAGAGGTGATAAGCCAAAAATGTTATTTCCTCCAAAATGCCAACAAGGGTTGAAGAGGTCAATCTGCTTCCCCAACAGAAAAAAAAGATTATCTCTGACTTCTGAGAAAGACTTTACATTTTCAACCCATTACAAAAGTGCACATTTTTAATGTGCCAATATCCAGTACTTATGTATGTTTGCCGCACAAGCTGAGGTTTGATTAGCTTGTTCAGACGCAACAGCATTACAGGGAACACAGAAATGAACACGAGCAGACAAGATAAGACAACATGCAAGTAGCATACAGTGCGTTGGAAGCAGCGAATGTATGGCCATGTCACAGATGATAAAAACAACGTCTGACGTCATTTCTGTTTTGTGAAGTTAGAAAGGTCTACATTTGATTTGTCTTATTTTCAAAAACAGAGGTTATAAATCAAGTTTTCAAGTTGACTGAGAGCACTGGGGGAAATCTAAATGAAAACATTCCACAAAGCTATTTGCCATCTGCAATCCATATCCTTTGGGAAAATGTGCATATGCAACAGTCAAATAACTGAGGAAAAAACCATTTGGGGCTTTAAAGGTCAAATGTTGCCTGTGAAGTACTGTCCCTACTCAAATGAGGCCCCTGGGGCCATGTTTTGAAGTGAGCGTTTAAAATGAGTACAGTGAATAGCACAAGCAGTCATCTCTCACATTCGGAAGGTTACATTCTTTAAAAAAGGGCACTCTGTCCCTGAATGAAGGGCTTTCAAGGCTGCATGTCACATACTGTACAGTACCTCTGCATTTAGCCAAAGTGCAAGAGCACAACCAGTGGCTCTGCCTCAACCTGCAGGTGTCGTTTCAGGATGCCCTTCCACAGGTACACTTTGGTGTTGACCTTTACATTTTAATATCAGTAACAAATTCACCACACATTTTCTACTCATTAGAAGGCAACAGATTCCTCAAAATGTGAAATGCAAATGTAAGAAACAAAAATGTGCCTCCAGTCTGACTTTAACATGCTGTTTGGATGTGACTGGAGCTACCAGAAACCCTTGACAGATTATTGCTTTTATGACAAAAAATGCTAATCAGCATACTGTTGATTTCTCTCAACAATTTCTCTCATTTGCGTAACATTTTGGCTACTTTACTAAGTAACTTTGTCTTAAAATAATTGCACATCTGCAGCATAATTTTATTATTTCAATATTTTGCCTTATTTGCACTAGTAAACTGGGAGATATCTACTCAGTGTTTCACTCTAATTTAATCCCAGGGATTAACTCTGAATAGGACAGAAACATAACCGGTCTTCATACTGAGAAGGTCAAGCTTTCATTAGGAATTTTCCTCTAGAAATCCTTGTGTAAATGAAACGTCCTTAAATTAATGAGACGCAGATTTGCATTGGTCAGATTGTCAGATGGCAAAATATGATAATTCATGGAAGAATCTCACAGATTACAGACATGGCAGATTCATACAGGATTAAGAACCCTGACAGCTTGTTCAATTATTACAAGTCCCAGTATGACCTGAGGTGATACAAATCCTGTGCAAAAAGCATTTTATTATGATGCTAAACAGGCAACTTATTCCTAACAAATTAGTTGGAATGCCATGCAAAAAATTTTTATCTACAGCTATAATTAACTTTTATTCAGGTTGTGTTAAATGACTGCAACTCTAATCTCACAATCAAACGCCTTTGGTGCCACAAGAAAATCGTTGCCTTGGTAACAATCAACATCATTGTCTGATTTGGTTCTGAAGACTTGACTTTGAGAAAACTTGTGAAGGATGAAAAGGTTAGAAAGGAGTGGTTTGGAAAAGAAATGATGACTGACAGACGGTAATGAGGTTAATAACTGACAAAATGCGACATTTGTACCAAACTATCTTCTACATGTTTTATTACGTTTTTGATTCAGATAACTAACTTTTTTCCCTTTTGCTGGGTGTGAGAGGGACACACAATTAAAGCAGGCGGTAGCTGCTCCCGCTGGTCAACTTTGGATGACCTCAACAACATGTCTCACTCAATATTCCAATGGCTGTAAGCACTGTTAGATAGCATTGCATTGATTTGTAAATGCTGTTTGTAAGCACAGAAAGCACTTACAAAGGTGGATAGAAAGGGTTGACTGCCTCTGGCCAATTAATTAGTCGGTGTCACACATGTTATCAGTTGTAAAATACAAACTGACTTACAAACTCTGGGTCCCCATGTAATGGAGTGAATGCAACACAGTGAGGCTATCAATTTGTTTGCATTAGCCAGCTGTAGCCTTTAATACTTGCATCCTTTGTGGTAGGTGATCTGGCATACATAACATTTTAGGATTTAACTAAAGCAATGGAGTTTACTGCTTTGCTTCTATTTGTCCCCTTGCATTTTGTGGTCTCAATGCACACAAAATGTGTAGCCAAGCTAGCTGCAAAGCTGATCGCTTAATTGTTTTTATTTTAACTTGAAGTGGTTTATGACTAAATACCTTCAGGTCAAATGGCATTCCCATCAACCACAACCTGTCCTATGTTTACTGCTAATTAGCAAATGTTAGCATGCTAACATGTTAAACTAAGGTGTTATGGAGCTGGATTACTAAACCATGGCCACTGATTAGCAAACCATGTGCCTGTCTGCCCAGAATTACAAGGCCCTTTGCAGGAGCAGGCACAGCTAAAACAAAAAGTACCAGATATTGTAATGATTTGTTGTATTCATCAGTGATGATAAATGATCTGAAGTCTACGGTATATGAACATTTATTCATCAGTGGTTTAAAAGTAGCATTTCCTTGATTAGATTTGTCTGAATTCTCAAAGGTTTTCTTGATTAATATCTCAATTTCTCTGAAAGCAAACTCACTGGTGTTCTACATTAGTGTGTTTTTATGCATAACATTTAGACACTTATACCAATATGAGGTTTAAATATGAAAAAACACATTGCTACATTGCTGAGGGGAGAATGCATTATTCGGCAGAACCGACTGTGGGTGCAGAGTAATACATCCTCTATTATTTCAGCATTTCTCTTATTGCAGCCTAGAATATGCACTGGTAAAAACCATTTGATTAAGAGATCTCCAGAAATAAAGTTAGAGTGTGTACACAGAACTCAAAAGGACACAGTTGATGAAGGCATACGATTATATATGTCTCCTGCAGGGGACATCCAGTCCTGGGCACCACTGGTTGCACTGGGTTTGTCAGTCTGTGTGCACAGTTTTTTTTCTTCTTCCAATCGATTCACACCTAAATACTTGTAATACATGGCCTCTAGGGGCTCTTCAAGACACAGAACAAATAGTTGTTCACATGAACTATATGCATTACCATGCATTGCCACTGTTGCATGCTAACATTAGCATTTACCCGCAAAGCACTGCTGTGCATTTGTATTGCAGCGCTGCTAGCCCAGCTGCAAACTCGAATCAAGCTGTTCGTTTATGTTTTCATAACTGTATCACTGCCAAATAAGAGCAATTTGAAAAACAACCAAAGAGAGGGCCATCAACAGATGCCATTTATTATGATGACAGAGTACTAAAACTGTCCAATAAAGAAAGGGTTTCTCACTGTGCCTTAGCAAAGGACAACAGTCTGTGTGTTTGATGCTGCATTGGTCGAAGGCAAAGAATAATGGTTTAACAAAAGAAAAAGTGGGTGTACACCTGTCTGATTTCAAGCCAGCTTACTGATAATGAGGTATTGTGGACAAACAAAGCAAATTTTCCTACAGCGGTTTGGAAAGCAAACAGCAAACTGTAGGTGTGAGATTACCTTTACTGTTTATTCCACAAAGCACAAACTCTGTCAGCAAACATTTCTGTTCCGGGTACTCTCCTCGCCGAACACAGTGGAAGAAATATTTATTTATGTAGCCAATGCAATTTCCAAGTAAGGTGTGGCTCGTGGCTCAAGAGCAATAGCTGCTCATACCGATGATACAGCCTGTAGTCAGTGAAATGGAGCAGCAGCCACCGTGGACAATGATTTGACTCATTGTTTGGATTCCAAAGACTTGCTATGGGAAATGTCCACTCTCTGCTTCTTCTCATTCTGTGGCCTTAAAATCATTGTTTGTCAGCATTAGTCATCCTCCCGCGCCCTTTTCCCCTGCACTCGTACCTTCCCTTGGTCGCCTCGTTTACTATCTCAGCATGTCTGTGTTCTCCCGGGCGACCCCTCCCGATCCCAAAGAAAGGTATAGCTCTTGAACTGGCTTCAGGGGTAAAAGACTAAGAGAATGTAATGTATCTGTTTCTACCCAGGCAGCCAGTGGGAACAAATATTGACATGTAATTCTTTTTTTCCTCTCTCCCCTCTCTGTCTGTGGCCAAACCTTCACTTCCATTACAGCTGTGAGGGAGAGTGGGAGTGAGAGTCGGTGTCACCGGGGAGACCGACACGAATGATATATTTTTTTGTTCCTTTCTCCCATTTCTGCCCGCTCCTTCTTTCCCGTCCGTGTTCTTTCTTGTCCGAGGCTGCCCAGCTTGTGCTCATGTACCGTTGTCGATCTCTGCGGTGAGAAAGCGAAGCCCTTTCCAACAAGGTAAATAACCATTAGCGGGTGAGTGAGTGGGAAAGAGGCAGACGGTAAGGACAGGAGAATGAAACACACAGAGGGAGAAAGACGGGGAAGAGATGAAACTTGGAGAAGGTCATTTGTTGCTTTTTCAATATCCTCAAGCCCCCCCTGTCCCACCTTTTATTTTATCCTAGTGCCTATTTGTCTTTGCCCGAATTGTGTCTTGACTGCAGTGAGACAGTGAGGGCCTTTTACTATGCACGACTTGTAATATAAGAACACAATGGCTGCTTCTCACAAGGTTGCAAGATTTCTCATTACATCTCTTTATTTATCTTGCCAGCACAGAGACACAGACAGAGGGACAAGGAGACAAAAAGACCTAGAGAGTGATGCGAAATGAAGGGGAAAATAAGTGATTTCTTTTATTATTTAAGCACAATATCCTGTTCCAGCAGGCGTAGTATGTTGCTGTGGGTGGCAGTGATGTAACATATCCAAGGCCTAAGCCCGGCTGGCACTCCGCTCTGCCTATCACACATTGGACACATATTATTGATCACAGATGCTGTTCGTTGCCTTGGTTGCTTTAACTCAGTTTGCCCTCTGTCTTGCCGTCTGCCTTTCTTCCTCATTGTGTGTGCATCTCCCATCCTCTCCCATTTCTTCTCCCCTTCATCCTTCTGCCTTTCCCAAGCGCCCCACTCCTCATCTTCCTCCATCTGCCACCCCTTTCTGCACCTCCTTCTGCTTCTGCTACCATATCTCTCTCTTCGTCTACGGCAGCTCTCTCTCTTGTCAGACTACCCTCTCTCCTCCCTCCTCCCCGCGTCTGTCCGAGTGTCCTTAGGAGACACTTGTAGATGAGGCAGGGGTTCATATACTTGGAGGTTATGAAGGAGAAACAGTGAATCAAGTTCGGGGCTGTCCAAGTGTTTGCTCGGCATCGAAGCACCCTTGCTCGTTTGTGGATTTCATGAATAATTGATTAAATAATGGAAAATGTAATGAGGGAGATGTTTTAAAATTCTAATTCAAATCAAACAACTAGCCGTGGCATTCGCCCGCTCTTCAATAAGCAGATCTTTCCAGTGATTGGCTAAAGGACAGGGCTGTGCACTACGGTGTTCATTGAGGCATGGAGGCAAGAGATTAATTTGTGGATATTCTCTGGGAGTTGGGGGGCGCAAACACACAGGTGAGTTTGTGTGTGCACAAAACTTGGCCGAGTTCAAGCAAGTCAGCCTTAAAATTAGTGTATACTATGTTTCTAGACTATAGGTCTCCCAGGATCATGATGCGTGTGTTTATACCCAGTGTGATGTGCAAGAGCATGTGAGGAATAATCTGCCTGCGTTCTGTCTAAAAAATTTGTTTGCATGTCTCTTCACACAGCAGCTCAATGTGAAAAAAGTCTGTATGTGCTCTCATGTGCTGCCAGTCTGTACCGTGCATGTCCATTAATGTCATGCTCCAGTGGCAGGGAGTGCGTGACATGACGGATCAGACGCTGGAGAAGAAGCCAGATTAGGAAGCCGCACTACATGGAAAATGCGCATCACACCCATGTTCACTCAGTCTCCCTGCAGCGCCATTCTTCACTCTACTGCACTGCTTCCTTCCTTTATTCTCCCCTCACTCTTTTGCCACTTACTTTTCCACTCCCCCCCCCTTCCCCCTTTCCTCTGTCTTTCCCTGTTTCTTTCCCTCTCCATCACTCACTCCATAATTTCACCTCTGCTGTGAATCACTACTCGACTCTCTTTTGCTCAGACCTTTCGGTCCCTCTCTCCAACGCTGCCATGGCACAGTGCAGGGATCATTAGTGACTTGATGGAGGTAGCCATTTTCTGCAGGGGGGAATAACAATGGCAATGAGCAGTATCCACTACTCCTCTGCCCTCCCCTTCCTCTCTATCCTTTCCTCCCCCCCCCCCCTTTTTCTATCTTGTTGACTATGCTTCCTCACCCTCTCTATTCCTGTGACAGTGACACTGAGTGCCGTGTGCACCCTGTGTAAGAGTGGTCCTCCTGTCTCATTTACACTGATATTGGACTGGGAATCAGTATGTATGTATATGTGTGTGTGCGTGTGTGTGTGTGAGAGTGTGTAAGCATCCCACCTGCGTTTGTTCTTACCGATGTGTCACACCACAGTACGCTTATGCAGTTATTTGGCAGTGATGGTCGCCATGTCAAAACACACACACACACACACCCCCACTCACAAATACATGCACACTCATGCACAATACTTCAGTTCATATTTCTTCATCTGAGCAACTCTTGACAGTTTATTTTGGGTGATATTGTTGCACAGAGGGGAGAAATATGGTGATTCGGTGACATACTGTAGCTGGGGCTTTAAGGGAAAGAACGTAATGTAATAAAATCCCACATATTCCTATATACACACACACACACACACAAGTGCATAAACAGATGCACAACCGACAAACACTCTAGGGCTGCTTGACGTCAGCATTTTCAAAACCCAAAATATATGATATAAACACTTTCCAACTGGTCCTGAACAAAGTTAAAGGGTCATCTAACAAAAGCTAGAAAGTTATGTTATGGTTATTTACACTTCATGAATCAAGAATGTTTAGGATATATGTGGAACTTCAGGCACCTTTAATGGATCATATAGACAAACAATGAGTAAGTCTCTCCGTATACAGTAGTAGCACCACTAAATTCCAATAACATCGTCTATTATGACATGGAAGTGAAATTACTTTTGCTAATCTTACTAATCTTTTGCTATGTCCTTGCTGTTTTTTTATGTCTCCCCATTTCCACATGATCCTGCGACATTTTCATTGCTACTCCAGTTCTGTACTGATTAATTATTTCTCAAGGTAACTCGAGGATAGCACAGCTTATTGTGAAGGTCTAAACATAATAAGAGACAATTGATAAAATGTACTACTGTAGGTCTATTGATTGCTTACAATAAATTTGTGAACAGTGGTGCTATTGTAAAAAATTTGACTAAACATTTGGGGTATAATGGTTTTGAAACTGAGACTGAAACCGCAACACACATCCACAGTCTTTGGTTGTGGTTCTGGAAGACAGAATCTTTCCTGAGACACTCAGGAGATACAATATTCTCGTCTGATATTTCTTGTTCTAAGAGGTCCTATCACCTGCCTTTGTACCTGGGTTTAACTTAAGAATGTAACATTGTGTCCACAGTAGTTTTAGCTATCAGCTGCTGCACCAAGGTCATCCATGTTGTGAGGCTTTCAGGGACAATATAGAGTGTAGCAAGTCCATGTTTCAAAGGGCCCCAACCCCCCAAAAGCAAAACAAAATAATAAAAAAAAAATTGAGGTCTGAACCGAACCATGGATTTGGAACATTTTTACACCCTTACTGAACATATAAATATTTATCATGCTGAAACAACTGCCACATGTTAAAGGTCAGGTAACTGCTAAGGACTAGAGTCCATTTAGAGCAATGAACTACAGTAAGATGTTGCACAAGAAACACGCAATTTAAGGATATAATCAATGTACCCCTTTGCATCCCTTGATGCATGGTGTTCACAATTAATATCCAAACATGACAAATCTGTACCAGGTTTTTACCATGTTGTATTCCAAAATCTCTTTGATTGCTAAAACTCTTTGTCCAACTCAGCACGTCTCCTCAAGTACACTTTTGAGGTACTTGCACTTTACTGCAGTACTTCCATCTTATGTCACTTTTATGTCTTTTAATTTTACTCATTACATTTATTTAGCTTTATGTTTGCTAGTTACTTTGCATTTGATTCAGATTCTCACCACAAAATAGCAAACAATAACATTATTATTGATCAACCACTTGTCGGTCTATGAAGTGGTTACCATCAGCTCCACCTTTACCAGCTGCTGTTTTGTTCCACATAAAGCCTCAATAGTAACACAGACCTTGGAAACATTTTATTCAGTTTACAGCACAAATGTGAAATGAGTTTAGTTTCAATGGTTGTGTAGCCCCTAGCATTTGTGTGTGTGTGTGTGTGTGTTTTTAATGTTACTAACTAAAGGGTCC
This sequence comes from Sandelia bainsii, assembly GCA_032362345.1. NCBI lineage: Eukaryota > Metazoa > Chordata > Actinopteri > Anabantiformes > Anabantidae > Sandelia > Sandelia bainsii. Next base: position 14,105,642 of record JAUMHL010000011.1, read on the forward strand.
AATTCTGAATAGAAGAAATTAAATTAATGTTAGAAGAGATTTGAAATGAAATTCTCAGAAATAAGGTTTTTGGGATGCTCTCTTTAAATCTGTAGACAATTTAAACTTAACAAGGCCTGGAAATTTTGGATTTCTGCAGAAAGCTTATTTATGAGGCACATGTGGAACAAATCTGGACCAGACTGGTACATTCATATAGTCATTGCATTCTGAATACTGTTTAAAATACACTGTTAGCTTAATACTTACATACTTCTTAGAGTAAGTTTTTTAATTTAGCTTCAGTAAACACTTTGAGTAGTGGATTACTTTTTAAAGTATTGACTTTGCAATGTCACTCTGTGAAAAAAAAAACCTGTTAGGGTGTTACAGGTAAAAATGATGCCTTGAACATTCTGCTTATGTATAAGCACTAAAGTATCACCATCATCTTCAGCAAAATGCACTTGAAGTATCAAAAGTAAAAGTACCTGTTGGGCAGGGTAGCCATTTGAGGGTACTATATAATTATTTATCACATTTTATAGGTTTATCATGTGTACTGTATTTGAAATACCTACCAGTGAATATAACAGGTAGCATGAAACTGAAATACAGTTGACATATATTTTATGTGGTATATGTATAAATATGCTGTGATTCATCCACCACATCTCAAGCCAACATTTTGACAGTCCCTTCTACAAATGTGGGAATATCTTCTGAAAACAGTGTTTTTCATCATTCCAGCCTCACACTGAAGCTGCTCTGAAACCTCACAATGGCACAACACCTTATTAAGATTTTTTTTATTATTATTCTATGTTGGACTTGCCTTTAATTTGTCATCCACCTGTACATTCACTACTAATTGTGCACACTGATATACACTGAGCACCCAGTCAAAAATAGCTGGCATTAAATTTTCATTATATAGATTTGGCTCATTAATATGAATGAGGTCTGCTATGTGTTTGCTGCAGTCCATCTGTGAGAAGATTCACAGAGATCTTGCACACAAACAAACACACACACGCACACACACATAAACACATGTATCACGCAGGTTTACTGACTTAGCCCACATTTGTGCACATGTACACATCCATATAGAGACACAAGCATAAGCACATACACACACACGTTAGCACAGTGTGTCTGGCCTGACAAACTGCTACCACCCACCTCACATCCCTTTATTTACCCAGTGTTGTGCCCTGTGTCCCTCCACCTCTCTCCGTCCTGTCTTTTTCTTCCTCTCTTTTGATACAAGCCTACCCTGCAGTTACACCTCCTCCCCTATCGCTGCCTGCTGCCACAAATCACAGCAGCAGAAAGACTGAATGGACAGAGGGAGATGGTGAAAAAGAGAGAAAGAGAAAATGTTAAAGGCAAGGGAGGCGTTAGTGGGGGTCTCACACAGCAACAAAAGACCAGTGGGCATCCATCTCAGGCCTATCTGTTGACACAGGGCCACTGAATGAGCAGCCAGCTGGCTGGATCAACACGGATGGAAAAATAGTAGCCAGAGCAGGAACAACAACCACAGCAGTAACAGCTATGACAACAGTTGCTCCAACAAAAAACGACAAATATAAACAACCAAGACATCTGCAAAAAAAGCAAAGACCACCAATAACTGCATGCAACATCAAGGCTAGCAATCACAACAATAAAAGCATCCAACAAGAGGGAGAATCACACCTGCTGCGACAACTAAAACTTCAGCAATAACAACCACCTACACAACACGAATACTAGCAGGAAAATACCGACAAAAATAACACACAACCACAACCACAGCGAGAAAACCATCTCCAACCTTCACCACCGCCTCCAACAACTGCAGTGTCAACAATTATTATTTTTGCTGTCACTCTGGGTTTTATGTCACTTTGTTATTTTTTTTCTCACTTTCCCTTTCTACTTCTTCATTTCTCTCCCAAACCTCTCTCTCATCCGTTTTGCAGCTGTTGGGGTGTGAACATCTGAAAGCCCTAAATCCAAAATTTGCACAAGGGGGCAAACAGCACCCCATCATTTCTCTGCTGCACCCGTTCATCTTCCCTCTCCATCTCGCCTCTTTGCTTCTCTCCACACAGCCATCAACCACCAGCAATCAACCAAGATCTTCAGTGAGTACAGAGAGGGAGGGAGCAGAGAGCATGAAGAGGAGGAGGAGGAGGAGAGAGAGAGGAAGATTAAGGAAACAGATGGAAGAGTGCAGCTGCTTGACATTTAAGGCTAGAACTGACTGGACTTTCTGGGTACTGATGGCACTGGCATTAATTTGATTCAGGATTATTTCACATTTACAGGTCACGCTTACTGTAAGTTTGAGAACAATGTTAATCTGCAACATTTCTAAAATATCAATATTCACAGTTCACAGCAGATTCTCTGTTTGCTGATTTAATATTAAAGAGGGAAAAATGTAAGACTTGCTGGTTAAAGTATGACTTAGAACTGGAGCGTAGGCTGGTTTCATTAACCCTTTCCACTCTGGTGATGTCAGTACTGGGATAGACAGCATCTGTTATGATTGCACAAACTGTGGCCACAATTTTGAGGTGGCATTTTAAAAAATAAGGGGTTAAATTAAATTGCGATCTTCATAAAGTTGTACTTGTGTTGTCAGACAATGTGTACTCACATGCAGAGGTGAGGAACACAACTGAAAATATTGTTTTTTACTTCTTAATACCTGATTTATATTATGGCCATGTTTAAAATCTCAGTAAAATATAGTTGATGGGAGTGTTCTTTACAGCTGCCCTGCCTGGTTTTATTTATTTATTTTTTTATATATATATATATATATATATATTTATTTTTTTTAAAGCTGCAGTAACTGATTTTTTTGGCCACTGGGGAGCAGCAGAGCAAGTTGATAACTAGCATGTTAGCCTTCATTTGAAATCGTGTTTCAAAGTCCTTATTCATAGATTTTTTAGCCCAGCTTTGGTCTCCACCAGTTCACATCTCGCTAAATGCTTGATTATACTGTTTGGTGTTGTGCATGTAGCGTACAGGCTGATGAGAGTGATGTTAGACACTAAAACGTTTTGTAGAACTGAGGGGAATTATTCTCTGTGGGTTCATCGATGCAAATGTCTCATTTCACACCACACTTGTTGATATAAAAATGCTTATGTGACAATTTATTGTGCAGCATTACAAAATTCAAAGTTTCCCCCAAACTCACTATTAATATTACAACATTTGAGAATTTACAGTGTTAAACTCCAAACACCAATGATGATCAATGAATAAGAAATATTAGCATTACTAAAATTATTTTATTTTATTTCATTTTTTATTTTTTTGCTGTTTAATTTCACTCATGTTGGCCATCTGTGAGCAGCACCGAAAACCAATACCCTTCAGACAGGATTTTTCCTTTTCAGTCTAGCTGGGCCAAAACTTTCTAAGCTGACAGTGCTGGTGAAGATGGAAGAGGCTGAGCAATGATGGAGCAAACACAAATCAGTGAAGGAGCGAGGAGGTGCAGAGGGGAATGAAGAGGGAGGAGTGAGATAAGAGTACTGAGGGAAGCAGAGAAGGCCAGAGCAACGAGAACTGACGAGAGTTGATCTCTATTGATCACCACAGACAGCTTCATTATCAGCACTTACTGGACACGTGGTGAATTCACAACCACTTCCTCCTGTGTGTGGGTGGCTGTGTGTATGTGCACCTCAGAGCGCATGTGTCTATGCCTCCAAAATCCACTGTCTAGACAAGGAACAACTTAGTTTAATTGAAAAACTACTGAATGAAGGCACTATTTTTAAACCAGATTACTGTAATCCCATTATATTGATTTATTGATTGATTGATTTTGTGTTGCTATGATTCTATGTACCACAGTGTTCACTTTATGTATCCCTGCAATCTTCACAACAGTTAGAGTGAGCCCTTTCACCGTCTGTACATTCATGAATTAATGACAATGGCTGCTGAGACTTCCCTCTGAGAGCTTGAGAAAGTACTGAATGATAAAGGTGGACTGTGAGGGAATGAAAGGAGGAAAGGATGCACAAGACACAAAATGGTATTTTGTGAGAAATTCAACAGCAAAGCCTCCCTCTGCTGAATGCATTTAATATTATTGCAGTTTTTGAAGGCCAGTATCAATATTAGTACAGAAATATATATTGTTGCATATCTTTTTATTTTGCCATAATACTATAAAGATGGTAGTGACAACTATTACTGTTGCTTTTTTGTATTTTTAGCTGTACTCTAATTACACTGTTATGATGATGAGTCCATATTAAACATATAATAATATGGATAGCCAAGCAAACGCTGTTAATTATTGCATGCAAATGAGACAGCGATGAGGTTGTCAACAGTAAAGTAACATTACCCTTTGTACAGTTGCACTCACAATATTCAACCCCTATTGCAAATTAGGTGTATTGGCAACATTTACAAACTTTCAGCTGTTTGCACAACTCGAAAGAGAACATATTAAATAGCTCAATACTTCAAGTGGTTCTTCCAAATTGTGTGTGCACTCTTTTGCTGTTATGATGTGCTGCAAACGTGACGCATAACCAGACACCAGCTTCTGGCAGCGTTTCCTGAGGAATTTTAGCCCTCATGGGCAATGACCTCCAGGTCACTAATACTCTTTTCAGTGTATGCTTCATTCTTTTTCCTCCAGACATGCTGCTGATCCATAGGCTCCAAAATTCCAGTTTGGCTTTAGAACAGAATCCCCCAAATTCTGTCACTTATTTATGTGATTTTGAGCATACTGGAGATAACTTTTCTTAGCTTTTGGGTCAGTAGTGGTGTACATCTTAGAGTTCTTCACACACCCTCATAGTTTAGTATGCACCTTACTGTACAAACTGAAACCAAGTCTTACTGCAGGTCTTTTGCAGTCACTTGAGGGGTTTTCTCCACCAACCTTCTCTGAAAATTAGGTTGCAGCCCTTGATAGCTTCCTTTTTCTGCCACATCCAGGTAGTGTAGCCACTCATCATTTAACTTTGAACTTGTGATCTATGCTTCCAACGGTGTATGTAGGAACATTCAGTGCCTTCGCTCTCTTTTTGTATCTCTTCCCTGATTGTGAAAGGAAATGAGCTCTTCTCTTAACTTTTTTGGCAAGTCTTTTGACACTTTTGGCATATTACTAATATGCAATCAAACACGACACTCAGCAAACTCTTCGCCAGTTCAGGTATTTGATGTGGTCTATCTCAAGCACATTAATGATGCAACTTACCAAGCCCTTTGTTTAGTTGCATCAGGGGATGGGAGAATGACAGATAACTGAACATAAAAAGAATGACTAGGAAGATTTCATTGATAGTTCAGTATAAACGTGTTTGAGACTTTTCATATACATAACAAAATATCTTCATTATGATAAATAGAATAAATGATAGAAAATTTACACAAACAAATCTGAAGTTGCATTTCAGTTGTGTGTAATTTTTAAGAGACATGGTTGACAGCTGACATGTGGACAACTTGCACTAAAAGCTTTTTGGGTGTTTGATAAATGATAAATTCAATATTAAAGTATGTAAAAGAGACACACAAATGTTACTGGTTGAGATAGAGGATTTTTATTCATCACCTTATTCCGTAACAATCTGTCACGCCTTCACTCTCCCTGACACGCTGCTCTCGCTCTAGCTACTGGGCTTGTGTCATTGTTCTGCATACTAGAAACATAAATGCATCATACGTCATTGTTATCATAAAATGACTTTTTTATCACATAAAAATGAATACTGGTTTTATCAGTATAGTTCACTATTCAGTAAATATTATTGTATTTCTTGCTAAGAAACAGAGGAGCCAATTCTAATGTCTGTATGGTCAAAGTGAAACCCAGTGGCCACTTAGCTTAGTATTTAGACTGAATCTGTTTCCTGGCTGGGAGTCCTGGATTAAACAAAATACATATAACAAGTTAATTAATGAGCTTTAGAGGTGCTGATAGTGAGATGTTTAACTTATGAACAAGGTCAGGTTAGTTATTTCCAGTCTTTATGCTATGCTGAATTAAAACGGACTAAACGGGTGCTGGCCAGCTACATTTTCACTGTACAAACATGGGAATGGCATTGATCTGCTTGATCTTACTAAATGCTGAAACAATTATCTGACTATTCAATAAGATCATCAGTAGAAAATTAATTATTTGCCTTCTCAAATGTGAAAATTTGATGCTTTTCTACATTTTTTTTTCTTTTTTTAATCACTGATCATTTACGTTTTAGACCATTAATCTGACAAAATACACAAAAAAGACAACAACTTGGGCTCTGAAAACTTGTTATAAGCAGTTCACACTCTTTTTTTATGTTTCTGCACTAAATAATTAATCCTAAAATAGTCAGCAGCATAATAGATAATGAAAATAATAGGCCTTTTTCACAGCACACATTTTGACATAGTGGAAAGGGCATGTCTACCACAAACAACATTAACAGTACCTCTGTTCTATTCAAGGGTCCCAGTAAACCATGACAGTGAGCCAACATGCACAATACCAGGATTCTGAAACCAACTCAGTTAAATTAAACTCAGCCATGATTCATTTTCTTATTTACACCTATGCTTTTCCTACTGTGACATGTCAACGTGTCTTTCATGGAAAAAGGCCAATTGTTAGTCACAGCCAGTCTAATTTAAAAAAGAGGCCTTGTGCTAGCAATATAGTATTTTCTTAAGTGACAGATCTAAATAGCTCATGCTGATGAAAAAATACTTAAATATAGTAAATAATGTATGTAATCAAGCATCTGCTAAACCAGATATGTGATATGTAGTAAAAGGCCAATGGATGACTACAGAGAGAACTAAAAGATGTGTCAGTGAAGGCAACATGAGCTGTGTTAGCTCTGTGTCTGGGTTTATGGGTTCCTCTTATTAGTTTCCTGCATTGAAACTTTGACCACTCCACATCCAACCACTACATCAGCGAGGGCACCGTCTCACTGCACCGCACAGCAGCATACAGCAGGTTACATGGCAGAAGGAAGGGAAGGGAAACAGGGTATAATGCATGTACACTTCAAATCTTCTTTCTTTCCCTTTTAGCGTCCCTCCCTCCCCCTCCCCCCACCCCCTCTGCTTCATATCTTCCTTTCATTACCTGGAGAGGAAGCGGCGGAGAGGAGGAGGAGGAGGGAGGGGTTGAGATTGAAGGTAGTTAGTGGTTGCTGAAGTTAGAGGTGTATGTGTGTGTGTGTGTGTGTGCGTGGGGGGGGGGGGACTGAGGAGAGAAGGGAAGAAAGAATGAGCAAAGGTTGGTGAGGCGTTGCCTTGGCAACGAGGAGCAAGGCCCTCGTTAGCCCAGCAGGTGCTAATAGAGATAACGAGGGGGTGTCGAGGGGGGAGAAGCCAAGACCAGAAACCCCATTTGCACCACTTTACCTCTCCCAGCATCCTTTGCTGCTGTTTTCTCCTCTTCCTCCTTCGCTTTAGCCCCCGTCTCCTTCCCCTTTCTCCTCTTCTTTCTTTCATAGTCCATCTCATACTCTCCTTATTTCTTATTCTCCTCTTTTTTTTTCCAGCTACTCCACTTTAACCATCTCTTTCCATTTCAGCTGCACCGGTTGCACTCATTTCAACAACTACCGGCCCCATTTCTCCCCTCTTTCTCGCCGTCTCTCCATCTCCACTTTTCTTCTCCGATCCATTTTTGTCTCCCTCTTTAAACCTCGTCCTCTTCTCCACCCCCCCTGCCATCCTGTCCTCCATCCATCCTTATAGTACTTCAAGATGGATAGAAAATAAAGTTCTCCAATTGCTCTCTAGATGAAAAAAAGGCAGAGAGAGAGATAGAGAAGGCAGAGAGAAAGAGAGAATGAGAGAATGAGAGAGTGAGAGAGAGAGAGAGAGAGAGAGAGAGAGAGACGGAAATAAAAGCTGAGGGGATGTGAGGGCAAAGGAGAGAAAGCGAAAGAGAGGGAAGAAAGAAGAAGGAGACACAGAGGGAGGACATTCAAATCAATACTTGTGTTTGTCAGGTTGTATTTTTCTGCAGTCTCGTGTTCAGTCCTCCCCCCTCCGACTATTTTTTCCCTGTATCTCTCTCGCTGAACACACACACTCCTGCTCCGGCCATGAACCCAGCAGCCGCTACCATTTCAGGTTGTTTTCTCCTGCTCAAAGCGCTTTCTCTTTCAGCTGCCCTGGCCATTTTGCCGTCTCTGACAAAACCTCTTCATGAGGCTTTCAGCAAAAGGACAGATCTTACACCGTCGTTTCATGCATTTCGAGTTCATACAACCTGATGCTAATTAAAATACAAGTGCCCAAGGCCTGGCCACTTATCAGCACAAAGAAAACACAGGGACTCTTCTCAGCCACTCAACATCAATGCAGCCAGACGTGTTCAAATGTGAGGTGCTCTGCCATAATGCAATCGTGCGGTGCTGTCGAACCAGATATACATTATACATTTTTCTGATTTTCCCAAGGTCAGCTACTCTATTAAGAGATGAATGCATAAAGAGAAAACTAATTTCTGTGTCACCAGTAAATCATTAGCTCTGGTGCTACCTGTACCACTTTAGCATAAATTATTGCAATATAGGAGGCTGGAGGAAGGTAAGAAGACTGATCTTGTAGTGATTCGGTTTGTCTGATGCAGACTGCACACGCAGGGCAGACAGGACAGCCCAAAGTACACCTGCACCTTGAACCAAATGAAAATCTATCCCTTGCTCTACTTTTCAATGCAAATCCAGTAGCAGAAGCTTACTCTATATACTTCCAAAGACAGACTCGGTACTCTACAAACGATTTCCATCTGTTAGCATACCTGTCAAGTCTGTTTTTACCTGTGAAACCCACTGTCTCTGTCTTAGCTGGCATCTCAAGGCCATGAAATGAAAATCTCCTGGATCGTCATGCTACCAAACAAAATAATAATAAAGAAAAAAAAACTGTAATCCTGATTCAGTGATAGAGCAAGCTTCCCGGCTTCAGTGTTCTCAAGAGACACCGAAATCATAGCGGGAAACAGTGTTGCAGGGTGATTTCCATTGTCTGCTACAGTATGTTTCAGGCATGATGTAGCTGACCTCAAAAGTGTTTTTGCAGCAGAGCTGAGAGTCGTCTGATCACAGCTTACACTGATTCCTACAGGTTTTACATCAGCCTGCTCCCTATTTCCATTGCAGTTATGTTGACAGGTATGCGTTACGCGGTAGTTAAAATGTTCAACAAGCCATTTAAAGGACGCAAAGAACTGATCGCTGCCGCAAATTGGAAGCTGCCTCGTTTGGTTTGATATTTTAAAATAGATTGGCTTTGACTGCAGTCACCCAGGTTGCTTCCATAATATAACATCACTGCACGGAGTCGATGAGTTTGTTTTAAATTCCAGCTTTGCTTGATTGTTTGGCTGTTTAACTGCCAACAGAAAACAGAGACAGGGAAGCAGAATATGGGCATAGGAAAGCGCTTAAAGCTGATATTCATGATTAGTTCAATCTAATATGGGCTTAGAGCTGGCTCAGACAGGCTGGAGACCTCTGTTGCACTTCTCTTTTCTGCCATACGCACTGTATATTGTAATATATTCATCAGTATGCTGGAATATTGTAAAATAAAAAAAGAGCACATTAACCCTGAGTGGAAATGTCCTGCAGAAATGTTAACTAGTTTGGTGGGTCACATTAGTCATGGTTGACTATCTAGTCAGTATGCTGGAAGCAACGTATTTCACACTATAGCTTTCTTTCCACACGGACAAATTTAAATCGTACAATAAAATGATACCTCAGTACCTGGCAAGCTTCCAGATATTTGAAATAGCTGATATTTTTCCACCAAAGCTCCGCTATCCTTCTATACTTTAAATGTTAAGTGACTTAAATACTGTAACTATAGTTTAAGAAGACCTGAATTTTAGGTTATAATTGCAGAAACACTTTATAAATTTCAACTATATAATTTATAGAAGTGTAGGAGTGCTTGTTCCTACTTAATCAGTCCACAAGGTGCTCAAGTGGTATTAATACAGATTAACTGGAAGAATCTTTCATTCACCAACTTGATTAGAGTGATTTACAGAATGTATTAAAAGCAGAGCCTGTGCTGTGTAGGAAGACACGGCCATTATCAATTATCCAATGAGAGGCAGACACATAAGAGGGCAGCCTGCAAAGAATGTCTCACTTCCAACAAAATAAAAACAATTTCAGCACGAGTAAAAAATTGAAGTAGAATCTAAAAACGAGACTAAAACAAATATAAATAACTTTAACTGCACTCCTGTAAAATCTGTATTTCTGCAACATAATTACCACAGCAACTCAGTAATATTAAAATTTTCTTTCATTCCTGCAGCATATTCAGTACGTGCCAGTGCAACAATATTCTTTAAATCACATGTTTTAGAGGCACACGTGCTCCTGAAGAGGAGGTTTATGATACAATTCAGTAACGCGTTATGGTTTCCAATCCTGCTAACATTATATAGATACACCCACCTCCACTTGAAAACACCCACCTGCAGTGTTTGGCAAGTTACTCTAGAAGATTATTACTTTACTCTTTACTTATTACTCCTTAAAAATATATATATTATTATTTTAGTTATTGCTCAGTTTAATAGAAAAGCAAAAGAAAAAATACTTTACTCATTACTAATTACTGCGCCCAGAAGAAATGGTGTGCAAAGTATTTAGATTTAACAGCTATATGGAAAACAAACACTGCCTCTTAATAGTAGCTATGACTTTTCCAAGCAGTCCATAGGAGGAATGAATATCGCCTGTCTCAACCAGTAACATTTGCGTGTCTGCCTCTGACTCTGGCTGTGTCAACCTTGTCGCACTCCAAAGTGTAACTGTTGATCCAGTAAACACCCAAAAAGCTTTTAGTTAACTCTTCGGATGTCAGCTGTCAACCATGTCTCCTAAAAATTACATTCCTGTACTGAACTGAACTGACCTACAACTGCAAATACGTTTTCATAAGAAACACTGTAATTTTAATTGCAACTGGACAGTTTGTTATTTTCTATTAGCATTATTGACATATTCTTTGTAGTTTTCCATGAAGGGGGGAAATAAATCATTGTTAAGCCCCATATATGATGTGAGCAGCCTTAAGAGAGTGAGGAGGTCAGACAATAAACACCAAACAGTAACTAGTCTTTTCACAAATTAATAAAACCTTTCCATATAGTTGGCTGAATCACAACCAACCCTTTTAAATAATAATAACAGCCTAATATTACAGCCATAAAGCTTTGGAATAAACAACGACAGTGTTCTCATCATTTGATCGCAAATTGATCCAATCCAATTGAACAAAACTTAAATGTGCACTGGATTGCTCTAAAGCACCGATATCAACCATCTGTTTAAATCGTTGTGAAATTGTCTGCGCTCATACTGCTGCAAAGCACTTTGGAAGGAAGTGCCCCACCAAATAGCATATTATGCATATATTGTGTATGCATGCAAGATAGAGGACACATAAGTAGTGCAGTGATGCACAAACCAACAAGGACGCCAAAGCGCGTACACACACATTTATGCAGCAGATCCTGAATGAATAAACCAGTGATGCAGAGGACTAACTCAAGGTCTATCTCTTTCTCTCTCTCCTTTGTCTATCGTTCTTTCTTTGTGTCCCTCTCTCTGTCTCTCTTTTCCTCTCTTCACAAAAGTAAACCAGGTGTGCATCTGCTGCTCCCTCCTCCCTATACCTGTCACCTCGGGGATGAAGGAATGAGTGAGAGAGAGGGAAAGAAAGAAAAAAAAAAAGGGGGTGATAGGATAGGAAATTCCCACAAGATGAGACAGGAGCACAGACATTCCTGGGGTGTGAATTGTAACAACCCCTCCCTTTTCATCCCGCCCTATTAGAATGAGGTCCAAAAAGCCTGAGGGCAGCTATGACCCTGAAACACACACACACACACACACAAAAAACAAAGATCACAAAGTCTTCTGAAACAGCTGGATAAAGACATCATCTGTCATGGCTGTCAGCTTACGCCCCTTGTTTCTCAACAACACCAAAATGCACATGTACGCCAGCATGTGCACAGCCTGGCTTAAATGTGTGTGTGTGTGTGTGTGTGTGTGCGTGCAGGTGTGTGTGTGTGTGTGTGCGTGCGTGCGTGCGTGCAGGTTGAAAGCCACCCTCCCACCTCCAGTAAATCACATGGACAAACACACATTCGTCCTTCGCTCTCATCTCTCTATAATGGTAGGATAGAGACGTCATCTGTCACACTCAACTGTCAACTGTCCAAACACAGCCGCCCACCTGTCCACACACACACTCATGCACGCACCCAAAAACCTGCACACATACTCACAAAAGAGACAGAGACGACCGCATCCCCTCACAAGCACACATCATAACATTTCTGTCTGTAAACACCCCAATTACCTGAGAGCAGCATGAGGTCTGGGGGAAATTGGTGCTTCATTATCATAGCAGTTATTATGTTAACCCGCATGTCAGAGTCACGGCCACACACACGTATGTAATAACAGGGTCACGCTATAGGGCTGACAGCACTTCCATAGGTGGATGGAGAAGGTCATCACAAAAAAATACATGCATTTAGTATGAGAGGGAAACACATGATAAAAGATATTGTAGTTGCACAAATAAAGAAGTGTGACTCTGTATGTATACGAAAAAAAAAACATATTTGCAGACACTGTGGATTAGCTTCTGCCATTTTGAAGAAAACCTATTTTCAACGAACAGTCACAGCTGCTTGTATGACAGCAGCCCTTCTCTGTAATGCATTGTCCAATATTCTGTAAATATGATAAAGACCAGCTCTAGAGTGGTGCAGCTATTACTGCTAAGTGCTTCCTAATACACTTCATCCTGCGCGCTGCTTGTTTAGAAAGAAAAATCAAAGTAAGTAAAGAAAAGCAGCTTCAAAAAGATAATGGCAATTCAGGAATTGTCGCAGCAAACAGCTGGCGGACTGTTTTCTGTCCCTGTTGGAGTTTGCACTGTTGTTCACGTACTGACAAATACTGGAGCTCTTCTGTCGTATTTGTTTGATTTTGAAAGACACTCTCTCTGTACAATACTTCTGTGTATTTTCTGGCCACCACATTCACAGCCCCTTCATTAAATCCTGGCCACCTGTGCCTGGTCAGCGCAGGTTCAACGGAGGATAGTTTCCTGGAGACGGTGCTCATAAAACGGGCAGTTTTGGACACCTCACTGGACTGTGATTGGCCGCAAAAATATACTCCTTAATTCCCGCTTGACAGTGACTTTTCACTTGTGCTGGCGCTGCTCTAGAATGAAGTGAAATTGAGTGTAGAGAGAGCTATAGCTCAGCAAGACCTACTTTTGAGCAGTGTTTAGCCCTCTCATGGTGTTGGCTCTGTCATCCAGTCAACGGATTTAGCAGGCCAACACATTCAATAACATCCTGATCACTGTCCAACCCTAATATGGGCTCCATAAAATGCCCCAGTGCCAGCCCAGCTCATAACGTTCAATGTTGCCACAGGGAGGAGCGAGGAACGCAGGGATCACATATTTTCATAGTCCCCTGACCTTGACGATTGAAAGTTATTTGTTTTAGGATAATTCTCTAGTGTATTAACAGGCCCAGTGTTTCACGAGGCTGGTGGTATAAACACAAGCTGTGTTTAGGTTTGAATGGGCCCGAGCATTCCTGAATGACAGGGAAAGGCAAATAGTGTGGTCAAAGCTGCTGGCAAAGCCAGACAGTAGAATAGAATATTGAATCTGCCCAAATATGGAAACAGCCATACAACAATCACATCAACAGCAGGACTCTTTCAGGACAAGCGTTTTTGTGGGCGTCCAAGTGAGGGGATTGAAATGGCACACACGCTTGCACTTGCGCACACATACACACATACGCGCACACACAGTTGGATGGTATCTCCATTTAAACAGGGGAGTGGAGGGAGAAAGCACATAATGGCAAAACAAAAAGCACCAGAGAGACAATTAGCTCTTGAATATAAAGTCACAATGGAATATGTGTGCTTGTGTGCTTATGTGATGGTTTGTGTAAGAGTGCATACATGTGCCAAAGTGTGAGTGAGTGTGTGTGTCTGTGTGTGTAGGACTGTGCATGCATAGCAGCCGGCTGTATGTATGTATGCCAGTCTACTTGTTTGCTCACTAATCAAACACACGCCACTTGTGTGTGCATTGTAGCCGTCACTCTTCTCCTGCCCAAAACACACACGCGCACACATATACAATTACGCACACATTGGTTGGCATCTGGGTTGGCATTTGCATTGGCAGTTGGGCACTTGTGTCTGGTATCCACACAAAGAGGCAGAGAGCTGTAATCCAGACCCAGCCCTTGGTGAGTTTGTGGGTTCATGAGCGCGTGTATGTGTGTGCGTGTCATCAAGAGACACAGTTGTCGTCCTTAGTGGGTTGCGTAACAGCACGCTTCAGCCTTGCTTTCCGCTTTCTCTGGCAAAACATGCCACAGTGACAGCCAGACAACTAGCGCTTAGGCCCTGGAGATGTGCGCCTGGCCAGCACTATTTGAGTATGTGCGTTTGCGTCTGCATAGTTGTGGTGTGTGTACTTTTTATGTGATTGGGTGTGCACCAATGTGGCATAACTATATGAGTCTGAATCCTCCCAGATGTGTGTGTTCCAGCTCAGACTGTGTGATATCACACACAGATACACACAAAAACACAGTTACACAGGTGCTGCAGTGCTGATATACTTTTGTGTTCTCACACAAGGACAGATTTATACAAGCTACATATCTTTCACACCTTAAACCACTCACTATGTGATCTATGTGTGTGTGATTGCGTCCGGTTGTGTACATGTGTGTGTGTGTAAGACTCAGGTGTGGATTAGTAGGCTGGGGCTGAGGGAGCCAGCTCAGAACAGAGTGACTCCTGGGGGGGTTTCGCTGGGGTGAAAGGGGTTAATTAACAATGGATACACACACTCACAGACACAGACACATCCACACACCGTCAAATCATTGCAGAAGACCTGCGTGTTGGTTCATCCCCATCGGAGAATAGGTGTAGGTTTTAAGGAAGGTGTGTGTGAATGTGATGCTGTGTGATTGGATGGTACAGATATAGAAAGTAAATTGGAGTCAGACACACAGGAGGACAGGGAAGGGGAAGACATGGAAAACAGATGAGCAGACAAAAAGCAAAGGTCAATAAACAGAGCGTAAGATTGCCAGAGTGCAAACAGATGAAGACAAACAGAGAGAGGAGCTAAGCTAGATTGAAACTAAAGAAACTTATTATAAATCATAAAATACTGCAGAAGGAGCCGATCGCAAACCAACAGTAACAGGAGCAACTTCACTCTCTACTGAGGCCAGACTGAGTCAGTCCTTCAGTCACATCTTTATCTCTAGCTGATGCAGTTTGATTGATTACACATTTGAATAATTGATTACGCATTTGTATTGAGGAGAACATTGTCAGGTTCGGCTTATTTTTTACAGCCCAACATCTCATTCAGTGTCTTGATGGACTTTACACATGCAGCCCAAGCCCTTTGAAGGCTCCCACATACATAGCGGCATGACGCAGGTCTACTGAAAGACTGTTGACCCCTTTGTGCTGCATGAGGCTGCTGTCAGTGGTAACTCTTTTGTTCAAATCCAGGCTCCAGTCTGAATATTTTTTATTCCATTTACTTCTTAATATGATTCAACAATTTGAGAAAGACGAAGGGAAAAGTATACGGAGCATACAGCACCTCTGTTTTCTTTGTCAATACCTTTGTACCTAAAAAAAAAAAAACATACAGGATGAATCACAAGTAAGCACACAATGCAGAAAATGAATACTATAACATACTGTAACATATCTATTATATATACAGAAGAATTAGAATAATACACTTCGTATAATTACATATGCACCATTATAACACGTCTGCCGACTGGGAGCCCTGGAATATTAGCAAAAAGAGGAAATACAGCACTAAAAAGGATTAAGGATTAAAAAATTAAGTAATTTCAAGATGATGTTACAACATGCATGAAGCTAAGTGTTTCATGTTGTGAACGCTTGCAGCAACAGCACCACTGTTGAGACCTGAGGACAGGGTGAGGGGGACAGTAATAGCTGGGCTTGTTGTAGCCAGGACCAAGATTCCAACACAACACTGTCACCAGAGGTAAGGATGGGAGTGGAGGGACACCTAATATTGGTTTTACAAGCTCTTGATAGTAACTGAATTGAATTCACTCTGTGTTTTTTAGCTAGTTGCATAGCTGAGCTGAAGAAGGTAACAGGCCTTTATTTGAATCAGGTTTGTTTTGGAGTCATGCCTTCCAACTACGTCTGTTGGATTTATATTATTTAAACATTTGGTTGCATTTAATTTTAAATTTTAGTATGAATCCTCCCATTTGCCCTGTTAAAGTTATTGCACTACGCTGTTAATACAAATCTAATACCTGTATCAGTTTCAAATTGAAAGCATTTCTGTGGACAGAATCCCTTCATTTCCTAAAAGATTTCTATTGTGAAACATTTGCAAGAACATGGTGCGGAAAACTCATAATGTGAATATGATATGCGGGAAAAAATACCAGGTCCAGTCCAAACCTGGGTTCCATCAAACATTCATACTGTTAATTATCAACAGACCCAGTTTATAATCGTACACTACACTGTACAGTACATGCAACTGTAGCTCAATATACTTCCTGTTAAACCACAGAATTACCATATTACATAAGAACCACATACCACATCTCTGTCTCTTTAGGGAGGTTATTAAATTATCACCTACAAATTATTCTAAAAATAAGTTTTAATCGCATACTTAACCCAGGTTAGTTAAGTGAGCACGCTTGTTTCAATTGAGGATGTACATGTTTAACAAGTCCAGGTAAAACATGTGAAACTGTCAAACAGTTTGAGGAGAAAAAAAAAACTTGAACATAAAGCTCTGGAGAGGAAGTTTTAAAGCGATGACCTTACTCATTCAACTGAGATGTAACATAACATTTTAATCAGACTGTGGATGAATTTAATATCACTATGATTATCATTCTCCTGTGCAGTAGGTTTAAGTGGACCACGTCTAATCCTGCTTCAGAGGCATTTCCATTCTAGTACAGTTGTGAGGGAAACACTGAATAATAATTGGAAAGCAGTGAATATAGAAAATATCAGCTATTGGCTGCACTGGTACGGGCTATTAAGGTTGCTCAAAGCAGTTGAACCCTGCTCTCCATTTTATTTCATATTCAATCATTAATGGAGAACTATTGATTCTTTTCCATCCAGTGATGCCAGACTAACAGTCTGTGTCTCTAAAGGTCAGTATAGGCAATGAATTGATCAGGGCTCATTATCAGAGGCCGAAAGAGAAGACAGCTGGTCAAAGTGAGAGACAGGCATACTGTATAAACAGGAAGCCCAGCATACGTACAGACAGCAGAAATATGGGCAGTGGACAAACTATATTGAGGTCATGGTGACAAAATAGAGATGACTGAGGCATACCATCTCATATAGGAGAACCGAGATAGAAGGAGAGAGCGGGGGAAGGCACAGACAGGCAGATAGCAGACAGTCAGTGGGGAAATTACTGAGGGGTGCAGAGCGAGAGATGCCGGCCGGCACTGAGAGAGCAGTAAAATGTCAACTCAACACACACGTTATGAAACACACAGGTAGAGGGAGAGAGGAGACAGGAATGAGAGCCAGAAAGGTGGGGAATGAGAACACATGTGTGCCCAGGTTTCGTATGTGAGCACATATGCAAATGTTAGGGAATGTACAGGTTAGCAGTGACAGTTCTCTGTGTACTGCAAGGCTCAAACAGCAGAGCAGTCATTATGCATAAGGAAGGAGGAGGATCTGGGACTGATGATCAATGCAGGGGAAAAATAAATCAGCAAATGGATTAAAGACCTAATATAATTCTAATGGATGTGCATCATACACCTGAGTCCTGTCACCAAAAATTTATACACATACACTACCAGTCAAAAGTTTGGACACACATAGAAATGACCATGTTTGTGAAAGAAAAGCAGATTTCATAA
>JAUMHL010000011.1:14123745-14137956 GCA_032362345.1 Sandelia bainsii
AAGACATGTATCTTTTCATGAAAAACATGGTCATTCCTATGTGTGTCCAAACTTTTGACTGGTAGTGTATATATACAGTATATTTTCAAGAAATGTATAGACTTTAATTGATTAATTTAATTTCTTATGCTGCACTAAGATGTAGGGAGTAGGTCAGAGAGGAGGATGAGGCTGCTGGTTGGAGAACTTTGACAGTGGACAATCTATGGAAAATCACAATATAATAATCTCAACCTTATAATAATCACATAATAAATGTGAACTTAGGTTTTAAGAGACTTTGGTTAAACTTTGGTTACTTTTCACTAAGGTATTAAAGTCTGACGTGGGATTTGTGCCGTGCATTTGAGGGAAGAGTAATATCCATGACAGTGAGGGCACATAAGTGTGTGTGCAGCGAGGTGCACATATGGGACACATGTCATCATTAAATATTCATGGTTGGATGTGTTTCGTTAACTACACTATTAAACACATCTGCATAAACATGTATGTCAATGTGCGCACGCATAATGTACATCACAGGCGTTATACGTGGAAGTCAGTTATGGGATGTGCCTAATGTGAAGTGTCAGTCAAGACATATAGCACACACACACACACACAGATGCTGTACATGCACACACACACACACACTCACAGTGACAAACACATATGCTCTAATGGCAGCTCCAGGCGCAGCAAATGACAACGTCAAGAGCTACCAATTACCACAGCGAGTGATCTGACTACCATTTTGCCTGCCTCTATCAAATGCGCTCTGCCACACAGCCGCCTCCCCCAAGTTCAAACACACACGTACGCACACACAAATGCACACACGCACAGGGATGCTGAACACATAGTGAAACACATGCAAAGATGCACCCCTATACAGCTGATATCTCCTTATTTCTCTCTTCTTGTCAGACGCACACACACACACACACACACACACACTGACATACTCACAGAGAGGAAACCCTCTTCTCCCTCTTACCGCCCACCACAGCAGCCTTAGCATGCCATAGAGAGAGGCATGAGGCCACATTTAGAAAACAGAAGGGGGCTGTTGCTCTGCTTCGATGGAGAGCTCACACCAGGAGGCGCCTGCAGCTTCAGTGCAAAAGGCAGAATGAAAGAGGAGCAGAAACTCTCCCACACTCCTCAGTACACATTAGCCAGAATTCCACTTCTTCTCTTTTTTGCATCACAGTGTGCTGCTTAGGGGGGTTTCTATTGTAAACAGAGCCGAGGAGTGCTGTGCTGCATAGAGTGGCACAACATTTTGGCTAGCAGCTCCTGTCCTGATTAGATTGGTAATACATGATATCTTTGTTTTGTTTTTGTTTTTTTAACATGCTCTCAATTTTTGGCACTAAAACAAACAATTAGATTTGGCATTAGATATCCTATCCATCAGTCAAACTGTGTTGGCAGCAAACTGCTGCCATGTCTTTTTCCTTTGAGTTTCTGTTCTTGAAATCTGAGTTTCCGTAGAGGACGTTCTTTGCTTCTTTGCTGTTCAGCAGCTTTTCATGTTTACCCCAATTTAAGCACCGCTACGTGGCATGAAGCTTGAAGAAGCATGAAGCAGCTATCGATTATTGAGTCAACAGGTGATCCTTATGAAAAAATGCTGTTCTTAAAACAACAATTACATTTTTGGCACTAAGAATAATAGAAACTAACATTTAAAACATTCACACAGTGTTCCTGTTACTCTGAATAATCCATAGAAAATGGTTTTAGCTGGGACTATTTCCTTGAGAAAAATTGATTCACCTCCATAGCATTTGGGTGGAGCAGACATTTCAAAAATTGAGCTCAAAATTTGGACAGTTACACCCAAAACAACCTTCCTAACCTGGCATGGCTAGTAATAAAGTATGAAAATATATTTTTCAACTCCCTAGCCGTCTGTATGTCTGCATGATTGATACAGCATTTATCACAACATAAACAGGTGAGGTGAAAGTATGAACCTATTTCAACATCCAATCTGATATATTGTGGTTTTTCATGATCAAATTAAAGGCTGTTGTGAGAGGAATTTGATTCGTACGTGAGACAACTCCCAAAGTTAGACACTACTTGGACTTCTTGAATATTAATAATATGTTGGTGTGTGTGCGAACTCAATGAGCATTGTTATGGAAGTGGGTTTAGGAGAAATATCTGAACATATGGAGAGTAGAAAACATGCCACAGACCTGAGTATAAAGTGGACTTAATAACGGCCAGAGGTGTCATTTGAGACACACACGCACAACTCTCCAACCCTCTGCTCATGCCTACACACACTCACAAACAAATATGTATGCTGATTCACACACAGACATTTAGGCTGGCCTCATTTCAGCTCCTCGCCTCGTTCTCGCCTTCTCCCTCTGTCTCTCTTCCTCTCTCTCTCACTCACACATACACACCACACATCTCTGTTCTCTGGCCAGGCAGTCGAAACGGGGTCAGAGTTCAACTCGGTAATGGAGTCTCTCCCACCTGGCGGTGTCAGGTAATACACAGAGGGGGGAGGTGTGCGAGTGTGTGTGTGTGTGCGCGCGCGCACATGTGTATGTCTGAGTGAGATGGCTGAAATGGGGCCGAGCTGAATGACCCAAATTGTGGCGGCAACCTTGAAGGGCTCAGGTGGTGCACGATGAAAAATAAAAAGCAGGACTTAGAGGAAGAGAGAGACACACACACACACACACAAACACATAAGAGAATGGGGGAGAAAGGGTGAGGAAGAGGAGGGAGGCACAAAAGCAGCACTGTGGCACTACGTGTCCTTAAACTGATTTCAGTTGTTTTCGGAACGTGTTGTGGTCCTCTCATCTCTGCATGGCACTACTGCTGATTGGAGGCTGTCAGAGGTCTGTGTGAGTGTGTGCGCGTGTGTGTTTCTAAGTGTGTGTGAGAAGCACACAAAGTAAGGAATATGTGTGTGGATGTCTTTTGTGTGTGCACAAACGCATATCGTGTGCATTATACTTGCTTCCTTACCTAGATGTAATCAGTCT
Organism: Sandelia bainsii; assembly: GCA_032362345.1. Taxonomy (NCBI): domain Eukaryota; kingdom Metazoa; phylum Chordata; class Actinopteri; order Anabantiformes; family Anabantidae; genus Sandelia; species Sandelia bainsii. The sequence continues at coordinate 14,126,748 of JAUMHL010000011.1, forward strand.
TTTGGCTCTCTGTATGTATTCTGCTCCACTCGTGTGTCTGCAGAAAGCCGTGATAGGCTGAGCAGCTGGCTGTTTCCTGAGTCTCTGATTAGTAATCAGTCAGCATTGTGCTTGAATGCAGATTGTTAACAGGGCTGGATGTCGAGGTGGCCTTAACACTATGGACCTCATCAGAGCCCCAATCTAGCCTTTATTTGGCCTCATAAATTTTTGCTTCACTATATTCAAATAGAGTCAAACAGGAGGTCACATGGTTGGTCAACGGATACCGAAATTATCTGTGCATCACCGTGTCCCTGCAACAATACAATATTTAAAAGAATAATTGAAAATTGAAGTGCTTTTGATTAATCATAGCAATCAAGTCTGAAAGTGGAAATCAATGAAAATGGCCACAGTGTCTAGTACTGTGTGTATATACTATAGATCTGCAGGACTGGTTATCCTGCAGAAACAATCCTTCCTCTGCTGCTCTTCCTTTATTTTCTTCCCTTTCTTTTTTTCTATCCCCCGCCCACCTTACGATCTGACTTGACTGTCTAAGGGCAGAGACACACTCTCAGAGAACTAGCAGAGATGTAGGACAACTTCAGCACCACAAAGGGAAAAAAAATACAACCAACGCCCGTCAGGATGAAATTCTGCGCCAGTGTGAGGGGAAATAACTCTCCGTACCAGGAGGTGGCGGTGGTCTGGATTTGTCATTCAAAAAGGGAAACTGATCATTTACAAATGACAAAGTAGCATTTGTTTACCATTTTCACACCACTTGGTGCAGTACACACAGCAAAAATAGGGTGATGGACGCTCACTGATGGCCCAACATAGCCAACCATCAGCCGACCATGAGCCGACCATCAGCTTGGCGTGTTATGGGCTTAAGGACAGAGGTGTCATATTCAAGAATTATAAAGCTCTTTCAGGCAAATTTGTGACTTTGATTTATTATATAAAAACAGAATTTACTGTGCAGCATTATGGTTGTCATATAACTAATAAACTGCAACTGAGCAACGAGTTTCTTTTGTAGCTACAATACTTGCTGAATTTACTCAGCTACATCAGTGGTACTGAGTTAAAGGTTTTAGGTTCTATAATTGTACATTTCTTTAGATATTTTTTAATTTGTTGATGTCCCACAACAGGAAATCCTGGTCATCTTTTTTTTAATATTAATTATCTTTTTAGCAACGTTGCTGCTTGCCCAGATCTCAGCAATGAAGAACAATGCTACTATTACCATTAGTAAGGATAGTAAAAACTACACAACCGAAACCCATCTTGCACTAAACTATCCTCTGAGGAGCACGTCCTACACAAAACTTGTATTCACTGTAAAAAGCACTGATGTGAAGCAGCTCTCTGCATCTTACATAACATCCTGCAACTCTCAGTGCAGATTTGTTTTATTTGTTTGTATATATCACTGAACATACTGCAGCTATATGAAATACACATTTTATGGTTTCCCCCCTGCCAGAAACATTCAGCTTCAATTAGGGCTGTGATGACGTTTTGTCATGCATATTTGTTTTGAATACGTTTTGCTCCATTATTTCGGCATTTTTCACCATTGAAAAACATATGGCCATATTGATGAATAGGACCTATTGTTGGAGGTATTATTTGTCATTCTGACTTGCTCACAGTGATGGATGTGCGCGTGTGTGATCATGATTTATGGTACTGGGGGTAATATATGGTTGTGTGAGTGAGTATGTGTGAGAAAGAAAAAGTCTATTAAGATGACCTTGAGAACTCCCAGAACTGCTCGTACATAAACCAACAATGAAAACTAAAAGTGACGAGCTGACAGAGAGTGTTTGTGTGTGTACTTGCAAGTGTGTAATGCCTGGCAAGGTGTAACACTAAGTTATATTATGTTCTATGTATTGCAGTACTTCATATTTCTGCAGTTATATTAAAACTTGCAATATTAACTCTGTATTTTAGACATTTATGTACGCTCCTTATATATATATATATATATATATATATATATGTGTGTGTTGTATTGCCTAAACAGGATCATTATTTTTCTACTTTGCTTTCTACCTTTATTTCCTTGCCTTCCTTTGATTTTTTTTCTTTATTTTTTCACCTTTTCTGCCATTACATCTTTCCTGCCAATTCCTTATATTAGTCTCTCCATCCTCCTTCTCTTCGGTCTGTCTGTCTGTGGTAATGTGCTCTTAGTATATTGCCAGGGGAGGTGTGTCCGTTAAGCAATGATCATCCAGTAATAAACACACTTCATTACACCACAGACTCTCATTCATCAGTAGCCTGCTTACCTCGTCTATAGGAGCCAGGCTTAGACACACACCAATCATTTACTGCCAGATGTGTGTGGCTTCCTCCTGGTGGGACGTCTGGGCCCAACTTGATGATTTATTTACAATTCTGACCATGTGCTACTCTGGTAAACGCTTGACTTTGAAGGGAAGGATTACTTTCTGAAGGAAGGGCACTGGGCAACAAGCCTGGGTGTGACTTAGCAAATGTTAAAAGTCATTGTGGAGAGCAAAACATGACGGAGAAAGTCTTTATTACTAGTTACTTTGACAAATAGCCAATATACATGGCTCAAAATATTATTGAAGTAATAGGAATCATGTTCATTTGACACTTTTTTAAAAGATTATTTTCAATATACCTTTAATAAAAACATACACGTTAAAGAAGCACAGGTTGTTATACTGTATCAAAACCACAGTAAAGACATCCAAAAACAATATATGAAAGAAATTCCTTCCACTGGATCCACTGAAACAAACCCAAGCAGAAACTCACAGCAAATGACAAAAATAAATTACATTAAAGAAACAGGGAAACTTTTCCATGAATAATATAGGAGCCAGTCAAAGCACACAGATGGATTATGGGCTTGAGATTGACAAGGATGCGTCTCAGAGGGGGTTATTAGCTTAAAAGACCGTACTGGCAGTTTTGCACATTTTAGTCCATTAAGCACAAATCACATATATTTAACTTCAGTGCTGACCAAGATTGATTTCCCACACCTCTACTAATGCAACAGTGAGCAGGTTTGCTTTATAACTCTTCCAGTTAGTGCATTCAGGGAAACTTCAGCATTGGAAATATGAGTGCAGGATGCCAAAAGCACACCTCACCTTTGAGAACAACCAGAAAAGCGTTTTTGCATAAAACAAAACAAACCTAATTTCCTGAAAAGTTTAGATTAAAAAAATGCAATAACAACTAAAATCTGTGATTGGTTAGATCGCTTGAACCTTTATCTGACAAAAGTACAAAGAAAAGATTTCCAGTGTTCACTGATATGATATACTGATGAATATAAGCAAGTTTAAAGTTTGATGTTTGCAATATACTCAAAAAAATTGGGACAGAGGCATGTTTAACAATGTGTTACATTATCATTCTTCTAATTACACTTTTTAATTGGATACTAATTGTTAAAGTTATACAAATGGACTAGTTGGCCATTTCCTGCTGGATACAAGATTTCAGCTGCTCAACAGTCAGAGGCTACTGTTGTCTCATTCTACTCATCATGAGGCGCTACACATTTTTAACGGGAGACAGATCTGGCCAGTCAAGCACAGAGAACCTGATGTCAGTTTTTACCAAAAACGAGCTGAAATGTGGATGCGTCTGCTGAAAGAACTTGGCACAGAATTAATGTATGGCTTCCTCCTGGTGTAACAGAGTGTCAGGATACATTTTCGGTTGCAGCAGCAGACTGGTTGGGTTGCCGCTTGGGGACTCAAATGTTACATACATCCACCAGTAGTTTTCCCTCTTGGCTCTTAAGTAATATAAATGAATTTGAGACTTTTGTTAGTCTCATGTCTGAATAAACATATTAGAGTCATAATGGCAAATTGAAGAAAATAACATTAACTCAAATTAATGTATCACAAAGTTAAATACAAGAACAAAAAGACTTCAAACACCTGTTTCAATATTAAAAAGTAATCACTTTACCAGACACCAATGTTTTAGCACGCCTAAAAAGAGCTTTACAAAGGAATTATATTTTAGAAAAGGGGGCGAGGCAAATAACAGTTAAACAACAAAAGTGAACTGCAGCTATACAGTATCCAGGTGCGTTGTTTCGGAGTTGTTTCAAAGTTCTGTATGTTTTGCATTACTGACTGTTGCACTGTACTGTATGTGTTGTCCAGATGGTCTTAAAACTTCCTTGTAACTTGTTTGTCAAGACTTGCCTATTCAAACCAGGCTTTCAGCATCATTCACATCCCAACATGATGCACAGACCCGAGTTGATTGGATAAAAAAATGCCCGAATGGCGTCATTCATTGGGCGGGGGATGAATGGTGGTCAGGCAGCCATTAAACGTGACCCACCCCTCCCCGGCCCGTGTCAGAGTCAGAGCTCATAGTAAATCACTGACTCCACTGAAGGCAGCATAGATCACCGGTAACAACACTGCATCAACAAGTAGACAAGCATAGAATAAATACCACAGGAGGCAGAGAGCAACTTTAATAAACATGTTTTTCCTTTTTGATTTCTCACCACAAAGATGTCAGACTCTAAAGGTCATCTAATGTTCGGATGAGACTGTTTCACTTTTGTTTCAGATTTTCTGTATTTCTCTTAAGAGTTTTACTTGGATCAAATTAACATATCTTGAAATCAATGTCTTGGAAAGAGAGGTTCAACAAAATCCCAGTTTGTTTTAATGTGTTTTTCTTTCCTGTTTCTTCCATTAAAATACATTCTGCAAGCACTGGGATTCTGTAACATATCTGCTTACTGACTGACAAATCCCATTTTGAATATTTTGCGTTTTGTTCTTCCAAGCCTGCCATGTCTGTGAAAAACATAACTGTCATTCATAATAAAGTACTATTTAGAGAAAACATCCCTGGGGTTGTCAAAGATGAGGAAATGTTCTCAGAATCAATACTGGTTATGTTCCATGATGTTTTGTCTATCTACAGCCAAGAAAGCTATAATCAAATCATATTGTAAAGAGGCAGCTTTTTAAATGTAACTGATTGAATTACATCCCTTTTAGTTTGTTCTCTGAAACATGGGAGACAGACTAAAAGAGCCTCTTCCTAATACAAGCCAAAGCTACTCATATGAGACAATGGCATCAAATGCTGCCACTCATCCATGATGCTATTGAGAAAGCCTTCGAGAGTGGAAAAGGAATATTTAGCGGAGGTTTTTCTTTTTGTTTTACCAGAGTAGGTTTCTATTTCGTTCTCTTGGAAGGCAATAAAAACAAACTGGATGTTAGTGGGCGGGGGAGACCCATCAATTTATCTTGTTTATGGAAGCGACAGGAGACCGCTCAGCTATTGTGTCTGCCTCTCTGCCACAATTGGTACAATACTCAGGACAAGGATTTAACCAGCTCCATCTGCCTCCTCCTGCATTCCACTCCGTCTCACTCTCCAACTCCCCATCCGAATCATTTCTCCAATCTTGCATGAGTGTCAGTGTTTGCTGTGCGTTTATGCCTTTTTGCACTCGGTTTTCTCCTTTCTCTCTCTTTAACTCCACCTTCTTTCTATTCTCTTTCTGCACAAACTCTATCCTTCCCCTCTCACTCCTCCTTTCATTGACTCCAGTGGCTGCGTCGGTGCAGCCTAGGGCATCTGATCCATGCACAGACTGTCAATAGGCATCACAGCGTGGCCTGTCCACCTCCGCAGACGTTCTTGGGAAGACATCTATACTTCAAACCGGCAAGACCCTAAATCCTTTTTCATTCAGCCGTGAGCTGCTGCTACGTGTTTTCTATGTCAGAGGCTCAGATTTGTACAGCTACAATCTGAGCTGTGGTTTATTTGTACTTTATGTGTCAGTGACTGTGATTGGTGCAGACTAGTATTCAGGCTGTGCTTTGTGTCAGCTTCTGTGACCTGTGTGAATAAACCTACCAAAGCTCAGTTTACATAGTTCAATTCAATTCACCAGCTTTTGATGACGATATATGAAAATATATAGATTTTTAACAGAATTATATTATGATCTTATCATGTTATGCTTCTCCAAACCTCAGTTGATCAAATTAATGACTGAAAGTAAGCTGTAATTAAAAACTAACATTAACATTAACAACATTAGAAATGAGTGTGGTCTCATGTGATGCATGACAGTTTCAGTAATTATTTTGTAATCAATTCTGTAATCTTCTATCCTTTAACCTTCCCTCAATCTTACTTTTCTTACCTGTTCATTACAGTTACAAACTTAGCAGCTATAACCAATAACCAATGCTTCAACGTCAAAACATTCAGATGTAACTTAATGAAAGTATGTTTGGCCATAAACCAATCATCCCTTAATTGTATATATACATACAGTAGATAAATAGATAGATCTTAGAGTTAAAGTATGCCTGCAGCAGACATGATCCACACATTCTTCCTCTATCTTGCTGGATTCTTTCCTGCTCTTGACTCCCCTGTCTGCTACCAAGAGGAAGAACAAGAGACACCACTGACTCAGATTGTCCTCCTACAGACTCCACATTACACTAGTGATTGACATCATCATCAGCTAAAGCACCGCAGCCACATAGAGTTGAGTAACAAAGGTAACAGGTTGCAACACATGGCACCCTCTTGGCTTTCACCTTCAGCCAAATTAGCCAGAAGGCATCCAGTGTTTTTGGGAAATGTTGTGTGTGGGCATTGAGACAGTCATGACACACAGCACAATACAAATGGTAATACAGCAGACGGTCTGATGCTGGAATCTTGCTGCTGTAACGACAAACCTTATCACCAGATACAATATTCAATGAAATAATTTCCTGTTTTCTGAAAAATCTGCACATTTCAATTGTGGGATGACTAAAATTGGAGAAATATGCAAATAAGCCATGACTTAGTTATGGTTAAACACTCTGATACAGAAAACCAAACACATTCCAAACAAACTCTTGTCTCTTACATGAAGGTTCAATTGATTAAAATAAAGTCAAATTGTATTTTTATGGGCCAGCGTCTCAAATTTGACTTCAAGGGGTTATACAATCTGTACAACACAAAACATCCTCTGACCCCTCAAATCAGATGTGGAAAGACTTCTCCCAAAATACCTTTAACAGGGGAAAAAATGGACAAAACTTATCTGATCAAATTCCTACAATTCTGGACCAGAAATGACTAAATGCATTCAAGCATTTTCGACACAGAAAAACTGCACACATCTGCTGTCCCTGATCACATTTTTACACTGAATCACATGCAGATGTTGAGGGATATACCTAATGTTCAAACGGAAAAACTACATAATGGATTCTCTGAATCACTGTGGCATGGCGACTGCTAATAAGAAACTTCAAGCTTGGAAAATGTTGAAACTGATATCAGTGAGTTATTTAAGCAAAGGCTCCACAAAACAACAAAGACAGGAGCCAAAATCTTAACCTCTATTTTTCCCCAAGCATTAGTATTCATTCCACATTAAAAGATTTTCTGGGAAACATTGCAGTGTCTAAACTTAACTCCAACAAGTAGCTCTGACACAGTGACATGCATGCATAACAGCGTTTTTTATTTGAACTAAAAATATCACCACAGGTATAGTAAAAAACGAAGCTCAGGTGGTGTTTATACCTCCTGAATGCAGATGTGAGCCGTACTTCCAAGCAGGGAGCTCGCACTCTACCTGCTGTCTCTCCCATATGATAACATGCAGCGTGATGAACACATCCACTCGCTGACTGACACAGCAGATCAGCGGTGAGACGGAAAGACGTTTCTGCCAAACAGTCACGAGGGCTACAGGTAAATACACCCAAGATAACAACCTCCATCTCTTTCTTTATTTATTGCCACCTACTCTACCTTCTCCTTTCATTTCCAATCTCTGCCTCGGTGTCGCCATAAACCCCCCCACCCCAACTTCCCCGTGTGTTGTCGTGGCAACACCGCGGCCGCCCCATTGTAATGCTTGTGTGTTTGTAAGTGGAGTTGCTGCTTTGCCGCTGTTGGTTTCTCCCTTTTTCTGTCTCTGTCCCTTTGAAATAGAGAATAAAAAAGGAGGGCCGACAGACAGGGGAAAGGAGATGGAGAGGAAGAGCAGTAGGTAAGGGAGGTAGGTTAGGAGGGGGGTGAAGGTGCTCTAGCAATCATTTAGCACTTCCCTCTCTTGCTTTTATGTGTCCTTAGAGCTGCTTTCTATATTTCCTTTTGTCTTGGAGGTTTGAGGCTGCTCGCCGCTCCCATAAAAGTGGCTGTGTGAGAGAGCAGCTGCAAAGTTTATTAGGGTGATCATGCGCACACGTGCGCGCGCTCGTTCCCTTTCCATCGTTCTCACATGCATACTTTGAAATATACACGCACGCTTACCATTACAGAGAGGGACAGAGTGTATGGAGCTATTAGATGCATTGATGAGGACGCCGGTATCAAAGAGAATCCACAATGAGAACAAACATACAGAGCAGATGAAACACCTCCTTTGTGTTGGACTCAAGGAGCACAGCACCTTCTAATGAAAAGCTGCATGTGAACGTGTGTGTATGCATGTATGATGTGTGTGATTAGAAAACGTCTAGTCTTACATTTGCTTCTGTACCCCGTGAGCTTGTATCTGTTTGGAGTTGTGTCTGGCTGTGTGTCTACACGAGCAGACTGAAAGGTGTGTGTGTGTGTGTAATCTTCCAGATAAGGCAGATAGACGGAGCAGATAGACAGGGGCGTTGGGGATGAGATTGCAGGAGGGGCTTAAAGCTGAAGCTGTAAATCACTTAACCTGGGGCTAATGGGCTTATAGGCTGTGCTACAGTACACACACACACACACTGATACAAACACAAACTCAATCTCAGTTGCCCTTCCACACACACAAAATAACTACATTTCTGCAATGTTAGGCCGCAAGGCCACAATAAGTCTTATCTGAAATGTTAACTATTAAATCATGTCCATGCAGAAAGTCAAATTAAAAACTCACTAATTTAGAGTGTTCCATTGATGTATTGCTCCACTATGTTTTTTAGTGTGCATCAATTTAGTGTGACACGTGTCTGTGTGCATTTGTGTAGGTATGCTGTTTTGTTCTACATGCCTTGCATGTTTATTCATCGTGCTTTACATTGCGTGTGCACACGTGTGGGCGTTTCACATGAATATGCAATGTAAGCTTTTATCCAATTTAAATGTGAATCATGTGAAGTTCTCCCAGAGAAAAATCAAGTCCAGTCTGATGCGTCAGAGTTTTTTTTTCTAGGGCCGACATGTGAATCATCAAGTTATACGCATTCTTTGTAAAAGCAGTAGGGTTCAGGGCTTTCATCAGCACTTGGTTCCAAATCTGAGAATACGAGCTAGTGGCCGGTGAAGACACCAAGGGTGAACACACACACGCACATATAACGTGAAAAAGGAAATTGCTGTGAAAAAGCAAGACGTGTGCATGTGCGAGATACTGTAGGAAGCAAGCGAGCTTTCACTTGCCTTTCATTAAACTCACGCTCACACAGACACACGCATAAGGAACACAAACACATCCTTCCTTCATGTAGGGTCACATATGGTGGGCCATTCTCCTAGTCAGTAGCTCATTACATTTCTCATTATGTCTTTACACACATTTGGCCGATTCTCTGCACCTGTTGAGGTGTGATATACCGGCTCTCTGTTTACACCTGCTCCTTCTCCTCCTCCTCCTGTTCCTCCCCCCACCGCTCCATCTCACCCTCCTGCCCTCCATCTCACACTTCTCTCCCTATCATTCCATCTGTCTACCTGTCTCCCCGCCTCATCATCCTCCCCTTGTATCCGATGGAGACCACGCTGTTGCCAAGGCTACCGTAGCCATTGTGTACCCGGTTGCCAGGTGACTGGTCGCTGTGGCGATGATCATGAATTCTGAAGCGCCGCCACCGCTGCTGCCACTCCTCCTTCTCCTCCTCATCCTCCCCTCGATAGATAAATCTTCACCATTTTCCCCCCCTCTCCTTCCTCCGCTCTGTAGTTGTCCTTCCCTCCCTTCTGTCAACACTAGTGGGAGAAAAGCACAGCGACCTTTAAGGGAAACTGAGCAACAACGGCAGGATGGGATGGATGATGGCTTGTTTGTTTTCATTTCGTATATCTTTCTCTCTCACTCTCTCTTTCTCTCTCTGCCCCCAACTCTATTTTTCTTTTCCCTTCATCCATCTGGACTCCGGCTGTCCAGCCTGCCCAGTTTAATAATGAATTGTCTCTGCTTTCTTTCTCATTTCCCTCTGTGCCCGCTTGTTTGATCACCCCACCTAATTCTTCATCTCACTCCTTCTCCGTCCTTTCATTTCACCAAACAGCAGACCATGAATGGCCTTCGCTTGGGCTCTCTGCTCCTCGTCTTTGTTCATCCTGGCACTCAGGATAATTCAACCTTCTTCAGTTTTGTACATTTTGTTTCCCTTTCTCCTTCTGCCCCCCCACCCTCCTCCACTTCTTCATCATTTGTACGTTGTTCACCTTTTTCATCCTCTGTGCTCTCTCTGTCCTTTTCTCTCTTCATCACTGGACAATTTTGTCAGGCTTGTAGTGATGCTCTTATCCTTTTAATATGCTTACTCTAATGCGATGCTTAATTCCTGTTCCCCTTCACAAAGAAAGATGATGGCAGATAAAATTGGTATGCAGTAGGGTTTGAACATTATGTGTTTTTTTTTTTTAAGACTGATGAGTATTTTTTTGGCATTTTGTTTTCCATTAGACCATATTTTGGCGGAAAGTCATTTTACATTCGACAATCTTCAGGCCAAAAAAAAGGAAGATAAAAGTTTCTGGTTTTTGCTCTGGATTTGCGGTTTGAAGATGATGTGACACAAAACTCTACTCCAAGCAAACATGATGGTGAAGAAAAAGAAAAAGAACAACATATTTAAAATTAAAATGTGAATCATATCTCATTTTGCATCAAAGGCCCGAGCTGGTTCTCAACAAAATGATGCGCTTGTTCAACCCAAGTGAGAGACGGAGAGATGAGGGCATACTCGAAACATAAATATTTAGTGCATACAGCCTTCTCCAAAAGTATTGGAATGGCAAGGCTAATTTATTTGTTTTTGTGGTACATTGAAGACATTAAACCCCTAAAATCAAAAGACGAATATAAGAGTTCAGAATTCCAGCTTTTATTTGTTGAATTGTACTGTATATCCAGATACACTACTCACAAAAAGTTAGGGATATTTGGCTTTCGGGTGAAATGTATGGAAAACGTAAAAAGTTCACACTA
>JAUMHL010000011.1:14138213-14173296 GCA_032362345.1 Sandelia bainsii
AGTGCATTTTAGGTTCATCCTGAAATTTCACCCGAAAGCCGAATATCCCTAACTTTTTGTGAGTAGTGTATGTTAAACAACACGGAACATAGCACTTTCTGCATCAGATCACCCAAAGTTTGAATGAGTAACAGTACTGAAACACATAGTAAATTAAATTAAGTTGATATATGGTTGCATGTGCTTTGTTTGCATTAACTGCATCAAGCCTGTGACTCACCGACATCACCAAACTGTTGCTTTCGTCTTTTAATATGCTTTTCCAAAAAATTTTCCTTCAGTTGTTGTTTGTTTTCGCAGTTTCTATCTTTGATTCCCTCTTCAGCAGGTGAAATGCATGTTCATTTGGGTTAACAACTGGTGACTGACTTGGCCAATATAAAACCTTCCTCTTTTTCCCCCTGATGAAGTCCTATGTATGTGTTGATCATTGTCTTTCTGCATGATGAAGCTCCACCCAATTAGTTCTGATGCTTTTATCTGTAAATTAGCAGAAAATGTTTCTGAACATCTCTGAACTCATTCAGCTGCTACCATCATGAGTTCCATCATCAGTAAAGATTAGCGAGCCTGTTGAAGAAACAGAAACGTTAGCCCAAGCCATGGCGCTACCTCCTCCTCTCCAAAACTGAGAGCAGTCATTTACAGGTATTTATTGTTTACTCACTTAAAACTAAGGTGATCTGATACAAAAAAAGTGTTATGTTCTATGTTGTTTAATTTATCAGGGTGCAAAGTTAAGTAGAAGACAAAATTCTTAACTTTGTCTCATCTCATCATCTTTCGATCTTGAACCCAAAGGACTTCAGAGTAAATCAAAAACTAACTAATTAGCCTTGGCAGTCCAATAATTTTGGAGGGGACTGAATATATAGACATTATAGACATCCTTTCATGTTAGATTTCATAATGAAAAGAAGACAAATATACAGTATATCATGTTCCAGTGTACTAAGTGTATAATAAGTGTAATATGTATATTAGTCAACTTTGAAGGTGTTGGAACACAGAGCAAAGGTTCAGATAGAGATGTCCATAGTTTTGGCTTATAGTCTATTTCAAAAACACTGAATAATTTCTGCTGTTTCATGTTATTAAATAGATTCTTTTACAAATTTGAGATTTTCAGAAAGTAGTCAGTGCAGCAGACTTTATTATGAAACTAACCTTGCCTGTTCACCCATCCTCTAGATGTGCTACCTTCAGTCAACTGCGTGTCTGTGTGTATACCACGTAGAGTACAGGGCAGGCGATTGCAGTTTCCTGTGCCTGCATGGCGTGAGGTGATGTGTGTGTGTGTGTGTATGTGCAGCTTCATTGAGTGTGTGACCAGGCTTGTCCCCTGATGCGCCCCAGAGCTTAGCCTGACGCTCCATTGATTTGTATGGAAATACTGCCTGTTCACACAGCAGGTCGAACGCTCTCTCTCTCATCAGTGCCCACTCGCTGTGTTCTTTCATTTGATTGTGTGTGTGTGTGTGTTTGTGTGTGTGAGAGCTAGAGACAGTCATGTGGTCAAGAGAAGGTTACACCGTGTGGCTGAAAGGATGCAGGGAAAGTTGTGTGCTTATGAGTTCATCAAATGTGTGTGTGTGTGGGTGTGTGTGTGTCACATAAACTGAAGGTGTTTGTGTTTCAATAGGAGTGTGTGAACTCACATCTGTCTCTTGATGATACTGTTCATAAATCTTTGAGCTGTTAATTCACAGACACTCTCCCTCTCACCCTCACACACACACACACTCTCTCTCCCTCTTTCTGACTTGCCCTGACAGAATCCATGGGGTAAAATATAATGACCAGAACCGTCCGTTGTTTTGTTTACCACCCATTCTTCCTCTTGTCCTCATCTTCTCCCCTGAAAAGATGAGTCAGTGCTGCCCTTTTCCTCCCTTTCATCCTCCTCTCCACCCTTCTTACCTTCCTTGCTCCCTTTTTTCCACCTTTCTTCCTTCCCTTTACCAGCCCCCGCCCCAATCTACTGTCCTCTCCTCCTCCGCCTCTTCTCTGTCTCTCTCAGCGTTCTGTTTATATCACGACCCTATTCTGTTCACGTGCTCATCACTAAATGACAAACCCGGAGACAGCTTCCGCCTCTTAAAGGCCAAAGCGAGATGTGTGCAAATCTATCTCGCTCTCTGTCTCTCAGCCCTTTTACCACTCATACAATATGTGTTTTTTGAGCCACCCAGGGCTTCGCTCTGTCTAAAACTACGAGTAATGGCACTATTCACTCCGAGAAAAGACCACACAGAAAGAAAAGGTCTTGCTGTAGCCTGCTTTGCCTTTTATTACTTTATTTTTCATGTTAAAACACTGACCAACAGTGTGTTTTCCTCTATTCTGGCAGCCATTTCAGCTTTTGATCCATTGCTATTTGATACAAAATGAAACCCACCTAATCTCAGCATTCTCCTCCTTATTTGCAGACTGCTGTTTACCTGCTTTGTGAGTCTTACATAAATATTTATGAGGTAAATTTGTCGTCTAGATCATACCGAGTATCATCAAACGGATGCACATTATATGAAGATAGACTGTTTTAAGGAGGAGGAAGAAGAAATAGAATTTTTGTTTACACTGGTTGTTGTTAGTCTCATGATGCACAGACATTTCCATTTTCCACTACATCACAGCATAAATCATGTTATAAAAACTCCACTTTTATGTCGGCTTGTTTTTCTGTGAACAAAATGCTTTTAAATCATATTTTTTCTTCCCAAATGAAATCAATCCGACTGATAATTTCGACAAAAACTGTTGGCGCAAGCGCTGTGTCAAATGATCAGATAGTGTCTGCTGGGTCCATGCTCCACAGCAGGTAATCAAAAAAACTGTGTCAAGCCATTTACTGCAGGCAAACGTTTGAAGATGGACCTGTAGAAAGTGTTTGGAACTAATGCTGCTTTACTGCTGTGCTTTGTACTGCAGCAACAGTTTGATCTGACTGTACAACTACTCCTGCAGTTATTAAACAGGAGAAGATGAGCTCATAGCGGCTCTCGCTGCGATTCCGAATTACGTTGCATCTCATAAGCCTCACATGCGTTAGACAGACAGTGACCTGTCCTTCAAACTCCCTCTGCGACTTAACACCCAAACAACACTTTTATGCCGAATTCAGCCTGTGCAGCTACAACCGACTATATTTATGACTATGTGTGATGACATCAGAGAGAGAGAGAGACTTTATGGTTCAATTTTATGCTACTCCTTCTCTACAAACTGGGAAGAGAGCACCACGAGATGAAATGCAAGACAAATATGACCCTACGTGGAGCTGCATGTGGCTGTGCATGGAACTACAGCATAAATTGAAGCGTCATAAATTTGGTTTATTGTGCTGTGTGAGTGGACTGGGTTTTTACTATCCTGTGACGCCAAAAAAAATGCCCTTGTGGCAATAGATAATTCTGAAAAAGTGGTCTCCTGTGGACCCTTTATCCGGCAGTTTATTAGAAACATGTCGGTTTATAAGGCTGAGCGGTACAAGTTAAGGGGCGAAGATAGTGTTGACTTGTAAATTAAAATGTGTGTGTTTAGATAAAGAATCACGTGGAGTTCGGCAATTTTTTTCACATTAACATAGAAAAACCCAAACTACAGTGTGGCCTCTGGAGTGTGTGTCTAGTATTAGTTGGCACTAGCTGGCAGCCATGTAGCTCGATAGTGAAATTAGGGTTATATTGGATATTGGATGGAGTGTAACACATTACACCACTTCACTGTCATGGACGGCTGAGTGCTTATAGCAAACATTACTTCCTTTACTCTCAAACACACACACACACACAAACACTCTCCTTGACACATGATAAAATCCATTTAACACACACACACACACACACCCTTTATGATATTTGGAGGCTGGAAGTAAATGACAAAAGAGGAGGACATTTAAGGAAATGTTTTCTCGGGGAGATTTAGGGAAGGAAAAGTGCGTGCTGCACATTAAGCGCGCTCCTTTCTTTAAGCGGGCGTGCATTGAGCTCTTTTATATCATTTTAGATAATTTCTCGCTCATACAGGCTCCAGCTAAAGCATATTTCTCTCCTTTTATCAGCTTTTTTATCGCTCCATCCTCTTAACAAGCATTTTCCTGTCTCCTTTTGCTAAGTACACTCGTTTTTTTTCCACAGCCACTCTCCCCTTTTGTCAATCTTCCCATTTTGCCAACTCTCATTCACAGTCATCACACACACAGTCTTTTTGTTTTTAATTTCTATTGTCAGCTCACTGCTCTCAGCCTTTATGTACTTATATATTTTGCACTGCAGACATGATATAGTACAAGTAAAACACACTATCTGGAATTAACCTGACCTTTGGCGTGCATAATACAATCTCTGTGATGTTTTATGTGTTTTTAATGCATTCCTGCACTTATTGCTGCCTGGGGAGGAATAATGTTGACTGAATTGTAATGTCTGAAATTGAATCTTTTCTCTGTTTGTCTTTTCCACCTTTTCCTCAGCCTTCTATCCATCTCTAGAGACTCCTGTCCTCTTTTTTCTGTTCTCACTGTCTCTATGTCTTCTTTCTTTCACTAATGCATCTTTTCTCTCAGAATCCTCCAATATCAGTGTGATTCCTTGCTTTCCTTTACAGCTTTCTGTACCAAAAGACAGCTTGACATGAAACAACACAATAGCAGCATGTAGTAGCATAGTAGCATTAAGACTGACAGAAGGATGACTTACAACATTTCAATAATATTAGCTGATCAACTTAATATTCATGAACTTGGACAAACAGGTTGGGGCAAGTAGAGTATGGAAAACAAGGTGTTCCAAAGTAAATGGACTACAACAACTTATTTAATGCGTCAAACTCCAATATACTTCCCATTTTATGTTTTGTTTTTTTTCATTTTGTAGCTACAGGCTACACCAATTAATCATAGTGGAGATTTCTCCCTTCTTCAGCCACTTTAGTCTCACTGCAGATCACATTCAAATCTCTGACTTTTAGTTATTTTCTTTTTGTGTAACGACCTAAACCTAAATTGAATTTGAAGGATTTGTGAACATTTGATTATCCTGATTTTAAAGACATACCACTGAACCTTAACCCTGTTATGGTTAGCCTGTTAATCGTTTCTTGTCCTGTACCAACCGTGTCTCCTACAAATTACTGGATTATATTTGCTGTTAATGTAATGAGGATATGTTAATAATTCACATATTTAACAAATCTCAAATATGCTGCTAAAAGTACCAGCAAAATATCTACAGGCACTACATATGCATACATACATACATATCTTGATCTTTCCATAAGCATAACCAAAGTGCTTCTGTAACCTGGCCTTAACCACAGACAGAACTGTGAATATGAACCTCTGGTGTGACAGTCATAGTGTTTGTACACCTGCCACCCACCCTAACCACTCACTCAGGACTCCACAGATGTTACAAAAATGTAATACTTCATTTATTAATTATTCATACTCTTCTCAAAGAAATTCAAAAAGATACCATAACATAACTGGAAAAGCAGTTTAGTAGTATATGAATGGGATTTCTAGGAGTTGTCTGTACTTACAAAAATATACATACTAGTATATGTCTGAACAGGACTTTTCCTAAACTTCCTAAAATCTGAGTTTCTTCTCTTTCCTTTTCTGTTTCTGGTTCTTACATTGCACTTTTTCTTCCGTCTGTGATAAGTAATACACTGACCTTCTTTTCCAAGCCTCGATCTATTGTGGGACTTTTTCTCGTTTGCCACCCCCCCTACTAGTCCTCTCTCCCATATCTGAAGCAAGGGGAAGAAATGGGGCAGGCACTGTATACATTTACCGTACTGGCATGCACCCATAAATACACACAGGAAGTGTCAGACAAGGGAAGCTTGGCCACAAGGGATGAGGAGAGAGAGTAGTATGTGTGTGTGTGTGTCTCTGTGTGTGTGAGAGAGCTGACACCAATATGGTGTTCTATTTGTCTGTTCATATTGGTAAACACCACCTCATCTGGCTTTAACGCTGTTTTCACGGTGACACCCAGGAGCATAATTATGACACATTGTCCTGCCTCTTGCCTTTTTTCTTCAGTAGCTACCACATGCTTGTCATGTGTACCCACAGACAGTGTGGCAAAGCTGTACACAGATACACTTTGATAGAGATGGAAGCGTAAACACGCACAAACACAGACGCACACCTAAGCAAACAGACACACATAATGACTCACGCAGACACACACACACACACACGAGTGTCACACTTGTCTTGCATTGTGTTTGCTTACTGGCTTTGTTCCATCCATCACACCATGACAGCCAGTCACTGTGGATTAGAGCCATGTCAGTCTCAACAGAGAAATCAATGGTAAAATAAATAAATAAGAACACAATTAAACCATCTGAGTGGAGGGGAGGCAACAAGTGGCCGGCTGAAGTGACACTTCATGCCAGCAGAGGGCACCGGTGAGCTTCCCAGGCTCAGTGGACGGAGAGAGGAGGATGGTCTTCTCATTGTTAGTTCTCCATCATTCTCCCCATTCCTTCAACTACAACTACTGTGTGTATGATTGTAGAGCACTACGTGTGTACATGCGCTGGCAGTGCACCGGCTTGACAATGACCTCACCTCCAAAAACGATTTTCATCTGAATGTGAAAACAGTTCAAGAACGTTACAAAATGAAACAAAAACAAAAAGAGAAAAACAACCCTGTTTCTCACCATCGATCACTGCACAGAATTCAAATACTCAAATGCACAGTTGGGCCCCCAGAGCCCCCAGCAGCATCATTCAGAGGCCTGTCTGATCATGAATAAAAATGATTCATGTGTTTTGGGGTTAGTGAAAAGCAAAGGAAGTGCCTGGCCTTGGATTTTGGATTTGCCGGTGAGTTTTTCTAACCAGTAAAAGAAAAAAGAGAGAGACGAAAAGAAAAGTCAAGGATAGAGCACTAGACAGTCAGACAGTAGGGATATAAACCGAGAAATGCACAAATGAATGTGGGAAACTAAAAATAGAGAAATAGACTCGTGAAGAGGCAACTAGAGTGGAGAGAAAAGAAAAGGAAGAAGAGAGAAAATGCCGCCAGCTGCTCCTGATTCCTCTGCGGAGGAGTTGAGTGGCATTCTGATCAAGAAAAGGCACGCAAGCCAGGACGCCAAACTGCGCCCACTTTACGACAGCCTGACACACACACACACACACACACATTGCTACTGCTGCACTGCTGCACACTGCGCAACTCCTGTGTCTGTGCATGTGTGGAGCTCTATGTGTTTGTGCAACTCCGAGTAGGAACGCACTCAAAAATGCTAATGCAAACCACATCTCCATAACCTGCGCTTGTGTGTGCTCGTTTCTGGCATTTCAAAGCTTCTTGTTTATGGCTCTTAACAAGTCACTTTCATGTCAAATCTCAAAACAGACACACACATACAAACTCTCTAAGCAACACCCCAGTGTGATGTTGCTAATAGCACTAATTAATAGGCTAAATTCTGCTAATTGAACTCGCTTATGCTGAACCTCTCTCTTCCTCCTACTCCTCCATTCCTCATTCATTCTCTCTGGACTTCAAGTTAGCTTTAATTTACATTTGCATGGCGATTACATTACTGTTCTATAGACTAATGCAATCTCTGTTCTTTCATCATTACTGTAAATAATTCCTCAACGCTAATCCCGCATTCACCTATTTTCAACCTTCCCTCGTTCTCAGCATTTGCTCCCCCTTCCTTTATGCCTCAGTATCATCCCCTATCACACACACACACACGTTTCTGTTTAAAGCCTAAAAGAGGAGAGAAGAACAGCAGCAGCACAAGTTACAGTGTTCAGTTGAATGAGCAGAGTGTGAAAGAGAGGATAGAATCTGGGAGGGATGCGGGGATGGACAGCCATTAGCCACACCAGCTGTTTTTCTTGTATATAAATACACAAGCGGGCAGGAAAACACACACATACACACGCGTGTGTGCCAGTAAACATGGAAACCCGTACTGTGAGAAATTTAGCAAGATGAGCCAAAAACATCAGACATACTGTACTCCACATGAATTCATACTACAGATTTAAAATGGAGAGACATACGACATCATACATCTAGACAAGCACGCGCACACACACACACACACACACACACACACTGCAAAGGTGAGTGGAGAAATCAGCCTACATAAAACACAGCTATAAAGACATCATGTGCATGAAAAACAGATGCATGAAATCTACTGTGTCGGGACATACTGTTCAGATTCATAACAGATACAGTGGAACATGCACGCATGCGCACACAAAATAAACCCAAACTGTCAAGACAAGCGTGGAAATCAGACATCTAAAATATGTATATGCATAAAAACCTGAGGAACACACTCACATGGGAGACACATGCTGCGCGGAAACAGAACAGATGCGGCAGCACACACTCGCAGACGCACACGCGCGAGAGTCTGTAAGACGAGGAAGAAAGCAAACGGTGCAGCATGATGGGTAGAGAGAGGTAGAGAAAGAAAGAGAGAGGGAGGAGAGTGAGGGCAGAGGGTAGCGATGGTTGTGGCTGTGGCTCAAAGAATTCCCTGAGTGAGCATTATGTATTGAACGAGCAAACACTGTCAAGTCCCTGAAAGCTTTTCGCAAACGTTGTGTACTATATGCTACTGTGTAATGTTATGTGCTGTACATAATGTGACATATTAGTAACATTTGAGAAAACACAGCGAGCGGATCTTACAGTTCTGTTTACCTAGAGATTATGTCCACTATGTTGTCCACCCAATTTACTTCAACATCTCTCAGTGCAGCACATTATAATTTAATATCGAGCACAAACTACTATATTCCTTCAAAATGACATCAATCTGAATCAGCAACACTCTAAAACACAGAAATATTATAACTCTCCTGAAGGCAGCTATGTGTATTTGACACTTTATATACTGTGTATAAGAGCTTCAACAATCTGCCTTTTTCACTGTAGACTTTCTGACGTGTCACACTAAGCAAAGCACAGGTGTTCTATTCAGATGTCCCTGTCAGCTATGCCAGTCTGACACCAAGCCAGCATCAACAATATCATGGCCCTGACACTGCAGCAGCTACATGGAATTTAACCATCATTAATTGTACTATTTACACAAATTTCTCCTACTGTGACATATAAAAAATTTTTGAATAAAAAAGTGAGACCTATTTCTGCTGTCTTCCATATTCTAAAGAAAACTACATAGTTTCAGTCTTAACCTTATGTTAATCATAACTCGGGCTGTGTTGTCCCCTCCAAGATTATGGGAATGGCAAGGTGAAAAGATGAATATGAGAAGTTCTACTTTTATTTCCAGGTATTTAGACCCTGGTGTACTAAAAACAATTACATTAAACAATCAAAACAATATATCCACAGAACTTAGCGCCTTTTATATGAGATCACCCAATAAGTTAAGTGAACTAAAGTATTGGAACATGTGACTGACAGGTGTTTCTTGTTACCCAGGTATGTCTTGTGAGATAGATTTTAAATCAATAACTAGCTTTAAATGACTACTCTTGTTGTTTAGCCTTGGATTAACCAATTAAACAATTTATAATGTTCTGAAAAAGAAAGAAACCACTGGTGTACGGAGCGACACAGTCAAAACATCAGCTGACAGAAGCATTGTGAGAGCTATGAAGAAAAGCAGGGGTGAAGAGGTATATTTAGACAGCCTTTATTCTTTATTTAAGCAAAGTCATTGTAGTGTGCTGCAGTATACACCAGGTTTATACCACCACCATCACGAGTAGAATCTAATTTTGCGGGAAACAGTAGAAAGTGTCTCCATCTACCGTTCAAAAAAAACTTTGTGAGCAGAAAATATAGAGATCAGAAGGCCAGAAGATGCAAACTTCATCAGTAGTAAAAAACACCTGGTTGGGACTTGCAGAGAGCTTTCTGGACGGATGAGACAGAGGTTGAACTCTAACAAAGTGATGGAAAGGTCAAAGAAAAAAGAAAGAAAAAAGGATCTGCTCATGATCTGTGAGGCATGGTGAGTATCATGGGCTGCATGGCTGCTCTTGGAAGAGGCTCACTAATCTTCATTGGTGATTAAAGTCATTATGGTAAGTGCAGGGTGAATTTAGGGGTGTACAGAAACATTTTATCTTCCAATTTAGAGAGAAATGCATTCAAACTAATTGGGAGTAGTAATTCTTCATCTACTGATATTAAACCCAAATGTCTTCAGCATACAGAATACACAAATGAACAGGCCTTGTCATTTCAGTACTTTTGAAGGGGCTGTAGAAGTGGTACTGTATGTGGCAGTGGTTCAAGTACCTTTTTGTCAGGCGATAACATGAAATCACAATGCAGAAATGTCAAACGATGTATCTGAGGAAATTTGGAAACACTGCTGAGAGTTCAGTTTGTTTTAGCAGGTGTTGTGACATGTAAAATGTCCTGCCTATCATATACAATATCATAGGCAGTTTTGCAGTGAGGGGAATAGAAATCCAGTATCAGTCAGGCTCTAATATGTTTGTAAATGTACACTATATAACGTTATATGAGTCATATACATAGTAGCTACTAGAAATCTCCCTTCAAGCATTTCTTGTGCATCTATAATGCATTAGTACTGCAAGCATTTCTTCCTTCAGTGTTGTATAGTAAAGGCAGTAGAGGCAGGTGAGTATATTGAAATATAAAACTGAAGCTTCTCTCAGCCTCCTATCAGGCCTTTCCCTGTGACTTCTGACAGTTGAATAGAGAGGAAAGCCTGTTTTTACCAAGCAATTGCTGCTCATGGGGATGGTACAAAAGTGCAGCATTAGTTCAGATATCATGCGGCAGATAGCATCAAGGCCTCAGAGACTCTGCACCCTAATGGCACGGATACCCGAGCAAAACAAGAAAAAACACCTGGATAAAAGACAAAAATGAGGAAAGATAGACAGATAAATATAGAGAAATAATGTGTCATCTTAGACGACACATGCAGATGACAAGCAGACAGGCTTATGAAACAAAGGACCAGGAGAGTGACAGAGCGAGGAATTCAAAGGAACACATATTCACAGAATCGGAGTATGTTCTGAGACAGATGCACGCAAACACACACATACAAACATGTACACACTCACACACACTGCAGAAAGTAATAAGTGTTGTCACACAGATAGTGAAACACTGGGACAGAGAGAGAGAGATGATACATGGTAGATATATAGAAAAACACGAACACACACACACACACACACACACACACCAGTGTCTCCAGTGTTAGCTTCACTTATGAAATCCTAACCGTGGCTCAACACCGCAATATTGTCTGAAAATGTCAAGGCTTAGGTGGAAGCCCCATTGGGACAAAATGTATTGTCAACACACACAGGGCTCAATCTGTTCTCGCAAAGACATATGGCTTTCATTTATCTCATTCATGTGCAACACAACAAGAATGGTAAAGATGATGTAATGAAGAAACACCACAACAAGAGAAAGGAGAATGAGTCAGAGTTGATAGTGTTTGTGTTAACTGCAGGACCACTATATCAAGATTTAGTCTCAGGCATATCCTGCTTAAAAGATAAGGATAAATAAATTGTTATGTTACAATAAGCTACGACCCGATTGTAGTTTGATTAAGTTGAAATCATTTTGAAAGTTGCATTTTCTTCATCTGTATTTTTGTAAAACTGCCTAATTAAAGGTGAATCAAAGTTTAAAGGCAATTAAAAACAACACAGACTAAAATCCTGTTTATTAGACTTCTGCTAGCTTCACACTAGGTTGTATATTTGGCCTTGGGGTGCATAAAACCAATCTGATTCTAGTCCCTTAAACTTCAGCTTAATATAATGGGTTTGTGCTCTTGTAATTAACCTTCCCTGCTGTACAAACCAGTTAAAAATACATACAAAAATAGAATCCGAGCATCAGCCCAGACTGCAATCTGCCCTTGGTTATTTTTTCTGTTATACTTTCCAAGCATCACTGACTTGGCTTTAAGACGTTATAATCTGTCTCCATATACCGATAAACCTTTGCGTTCCAGAGCAATTTCCTGTTCAGATTATGTTCTCACTCCTACCACAGCATGCTGCAGTTGTGTGGGAAAGGGGGGCAGAGAGAGTTGCGTTTTACGGTGCCTCTGTACAGTCGAACGCTCTGCACTCACCTGGACAGACAAACGGAGAGTTACAGTACATAAACAAGCTGCAGACATACTTGATGTGAACACTGATTCACCCATCTGAAGATGAGGCTTTAGGCATTACTCACCATCAGAGAATCTTTAATCCTTCAGTTTACTTCATACTGAAGGCGCAGGGTGTAAATACAAATGTTGAACATATGCAGCGCACTAACTCTGACAGCAGTGATATCTTCACCTGACATACCACGGGGATTCAGACATACATTACACACTGCGAGCAAAACACACACATGTACCATATGTGCAACACACAGATCTTGATCCCTTACTTTAATTACAGTTGCCTGTATTTCTCGACTGTGTTCCGCGCTAATTAGACAGAAGTGGTGTGTCACGAAATAAACAGTCCCATGTGGCACCCTTATTTTGACTTTTATCGCAGCACCCACACCCACTCACGCACGTACCGACATACATGCACTGAAACCTGAGCGCACATATACACGTGCGCACATTAAACACACAGACACTTGCGTACCTAAGTATGTATGCATGCACGTCCACTCAAATATGCATACGCACAGGATGTCCTGATTTTTATGTTTAGAAAAAGAAAAAAAAAATTCCATCAGCAAACCTCAACTTCCTGTTGAGAAGAGCTGCTGGATTTTAAAGCATCTTTGCAGGCTCTCATGGCAGGGACGTGCAACACACTGGGTGCATGACGCCAGGCTCATAAGGCTCACCGCGGCGCTGCCACTGTCGCCACCAGCCTCTAACCTGTACCTTCTCCCCCCTCCACACACCACTTCAGTGCTGGCCACAAGACCACACCCTGCCCGGGGCTTCTGTTTATAGATGGGAGGTGAGCTCTGTGTGTGTGTGTGTGTGTGTGTGTGTGTGTGTGTGTGTGTGTGTGTGTGTGTGTGTGTGTGTGTGCGTGTGCGCTTTCACTCTCTTCCACTGGGGCACAGTCTCACATTGTGACTCTGAGCTTGTGAAAGCTTGTGGTGTGTGGCAAGCGAGACACCGGAGACCCAGAAATGGCCCTGGCACTTAGATTTTATTTGCCCTCAAATTGATCCAAGATGGCAGCCCAGATTTCTGACTAACAATGCAGATGTGAGCCACTGTTGTTCATTAGGAGAGGCCATATTAGTTTAGCTATGGGTTAAAGCACAGGGAATGATGAGGGATATTAACTTTAGGCTCCTTTTCAAAGGGGTCTTAACCTTCCACCACCTCATCTTCATTCCCTGTATTCTCTCCTTTCCCCTCTCGTGACCTCTCCCTCTGCCAGTTTCACTTCACTTGACCCTTGACCTGTCAGCTCCACCCAGCCAACAGTAGGTAGCCAAACACCATCTGTAAAAACACCACTGTTCAGATAAGCTAAGGAGAGAGCTGGACCAAAAATTCTGATGTAGCAAACTGCCGCAGGGCCCACAGACCCGGAAGCCCTCCTCTAATGTGGACAACACAATGAGATAAGCCTAGTCAAGTATCAACACTGTGGCAAAACTGATTCAATGTGGAGAAAACACAGCGAGATAAGAGGAATAAAGTACCACACATTATGACTGCATTTATTTCTAAGTCGCAGATAACAAGATGCTGCTGGCTGGAAGATAAGCTGGTGCAAGTAGTCAGGCAAACATATAGCTCAGAGCCTGTATGCATAAACACAGGGTACAGTAGAGAGCTGCAGGTTCCTCTGAGCCAGTCACATGACACGATACACTTCATTACAGGGATTAATCAGCGTTTCCTATTTCAGCTTACTGTTTTACTTAAAGCTACATTTCGCCAAACTGGGACGGAGAATGTTTCTACAATTGAGCTTTAGTTTCACTGCAAAGTACAACAACGAAACATACACTCACCAACAGTGCTTTGCAGTGATATGCAGTGTTGAAACGAACCATTGCTTTGTTGCCAAAACAGTCTTACCACGAGGACTGTGAGTAGCTGTTCAGGAATTTTCAGTTCTATCACATGATAATCCTCAGTCGGTGGAGTTTGCCCTGTTATGATAGTTCAATTTAAAGTGGATGTTTACACGTCCGTTCCTGTGAGCTCTTTGAGGGCTTCCTGTCCTCATCTCAAAGATTATCCATCCATCCATCCATCAGATATACAGTGGTGTGAAAACAGACTTTCCCCCTTCCTGATTTTTTTTACTTTTTTGCGTATTTGCCACACTATAAATGATTCAGATCATCAAACTAATTTTAATATTGCACAAAGATAACACAAGTAAATCCAAAAATGCAGTTTTTAAATGATGATTTCATTTATTAAGGTGAAAAACCTGCCTGGCCCTAATCAAACTCCTTAGCAAAGTTCGCTTACAGTCGGGAATTAAAAAATGTACTGGGAAAAGAAAAAAATTTTGAAATGAGTATACAGAATGACTCATGTGTCGCTTTTTGAGATTTACAAGCTCAACACTGCTCACTGCTATCACCTTTAAAAAAGAAAAAATGTCCAACTCTTTCATTCTGAATAAGGAGACTCCAACAGGTTTCTGTCACTGGGATGAAAAACCAAAGCCCAGATACTCACCGCTCTCAAATAGAGAGCCTTTTAAATCCTCTGACAATGAGTGAGACAGATAAGGAGGGAGAGAGGAGTGCGAGAAAAAAGGGAGACACGCACAAACAGAAGGAGAGAGAGAGATGGAAAGGTGTAAAATGGAGAGGATAACGAAGGAGTGCGCTGCTGAGAGGGAGCCTTAATGATGTCAATGTGATAAGTCTGAAACGAGGTGAAAATTGAAATGAGTGCTGCCACGGTGGTGGTCGGCGGGGAAACTGAATAGGAGTTGTGATGAAGGCGCTGCATTCATTCGCTTAGATTAGCTCTGGGAAGAAAACAGAAGAGGTGAGAGAGGAGTGAGAAGGTGAGAGGAGGGGAGGAGGTGGGGGAGATCTGTGAACCTGTAAATGGAAAAAGCAAAATAGAAAAGCAGGTGACGAGGAGGGGACAAGGTGAGGACCAGCTACTGAGGGGCAGAGGTTAAAAACATATAGAAAATCAAGCACATGTAAGAAAGACAGGAAATAAGAAAGAACAACGAAACGGTGGGAGACAAGGGGAGAGCGGGAGCTAAGTTCAAGCCAAAGTCAATTGAACAACTAATGTGAATCGATTTGTTGCCTCTGCTGTGGCTCTTTCGGGAGCGGGTGACATTTTAAAGGCATATTTTATTATTGGGAGGAGGTGGGGCCTGATTGCCTGGCAACTGAACACACTGAACACACCGACGGCCTGCTGACAGCTGGACGGAACATGCCGAACACAAGAAATACTGCAAGCGGCCTGTGTGTGTGCTCTGGGATCCACTGTGAGTCTGATGACGTGTGTGCATTTGTGTGTAATGTGTCAGATAACATATAGCGGGAACACAAGCGCGTGTGGAAGCGCACACTTGGCCTGTGTGTACATTCTTGCATAAGTACTGTGCCTTTGAGCGTTTACCTAAATGATAAATACCGCACATGGCCTGCGTTTCACTGGATGCATTGTGTCATCAGCAAGCATGAGTATGTCTGTGTGCTTTGTCCATTGTGTGTTTCATGCTACCGTGTGTGCACTACTGTGCACAGGCAGGTATTTATGTGTACGTGTATGTGTGAGCATGCTCTGTGAGAATAATTCATGGCAGTGAGTGAGTGAAATGTGGTGGCCATCCACAGGCAGCCTGGAGTTCTGCCAGTATGGAGGGCCAGCATTAATAATTAAAAACACTTTTTACAGGGAGGATCTCTGCAGCGTCTGCTGTCGGCTGCACTCTTCAAGGGCACGTTCAGGACGATCACACAGAGAGAAAGTTTGGAAACATTGCACAAACAGATCCCAAAGATAGCTCAGTGTGATACAGAGAGGTCATCACTAGCAAGCGAAACAACCATAAAGAAACTATTTCAGTGTATTTTTTCCCCTCACTGCTATCTGGCTAATCCAGCTTCCTTATAACTGATGTTTCATTTGGTCTGTTATTTTCCACTGAGCATACGGTCAGTTTTGGTTTAGTACAATAAAAACTCAAAGAGGCGTTTCAGGAATTTACTCAGTCACAAGGATTTCAATCCAAAAGCAGGGCGCCAAAGTAAATAATTGAATCAGATCAGTCTTAGTGGACCTCAGCAGACCTCATCTCTCAGCAGTCTTTGGTCAGAATCCAGTGAGTCTAATAATCTACTTTTCATGGTATGTAATCCTGGTAAAGTCTTCCAAACAGCATGCCGTGCTGAGAAGTGGATCAAAACAAACAAACCAACATAGCTGTTCACCAGCGTGGCCATGTTCCAACCCAAAGGAGTCATCCTTAAACCCAAATGCCTGGCCAAGTATCTGCACTGGGCCAATCCATGGTTTATTGGAAATGCTAATGAGTAGCGAGGGAAATCAGCTTTTGCACATTACAAATTCAGAACCACACATATTATCGCACATTGTGGACTTGGGCATATTACTTTTTGATAAGCAGCTAATCAAAATTTAAGACTTGTTTTTCTTAAAGTCATTCACAAACAGCTTCTCAGTAGTGTTTTGCTCATTTTAACATACTTCTGAAACAAGATGCTGGGCCATGACATAATGTAGCGACTGGCTCCTAAAAGCAGATGGTTAATATTACATTGCAAATAAAGAAATGACTTATAGCACTGAATATAATCTATTGCAACCCTCACCCTTTATCAGATGATTTAATGAATAGGGCCCATGTTAAAAAAAACTAACATCAGCTGTTTTTATCCGAGAGAGCCCATGAGGCCATATTAACCTTGTTTCACCAAGCTCAGTTACCTTATCGCTAACTTCTATGATATTCCAGCCATGAAATATTTCATCAACTAGGATGCTGTCAGGAATAGCACGGAAGAACAGTTTTAGTGTCTTTTACTCCTGCACAGAAAAAATTGAGCAGTTAATGGACCCATTACACCAAGGTGAATCGTATTTGCCATAATCGGAAACGATCTTTTGAACTGAAATAAGACTGTTCTCACGTGTGTGTTGTTTTTATGGCAAAATACAATGAGGTGTAGATAGCGAGCGAGCAAAATGTTTCTGCTAAGACATTAAACAGGAGAGTTACACCAATCGGCCACCACATTAAAACCATCAGGTGGTATTCATTTTGTGGCTGATCGGTGCGTAGTGCCGTGCTCCACCTTTCATCTCCACCCTTATCCAAGCAACTGCTCTGACGTCTGTAAGGTTGACAGGGAACAAACACATCAGTAAACTGAGTTAAAACTGTATAGTAGCAGTGCATCAACATCATAATGAAAAATACACTGTGAGGCCTCTGGTTTAGTAGTGTGTGTGTGCGTGTGCGTGTGCGTGTGTGTGTGTGTGTGTGTGTGTGTGTGTGTGTGCGTTCAGTAATAGGCACAGATGTTTGCTGAATGTGGATCTCGGGAAAAGAAAAAAAAAATACATGCCAACATGTCAGTGCTCAGAGGGGTGTGATAGAAAGCCTGAAAATGAATCCCCTTTGCACACACACACACGCACTCACATCCATTACCCACCACCCGAGCCTCCCTCCCCCCATATTCGTGGGTGTCGGACTGAGAAATTAAATTTTTCTGATGAGAAAGTTTTTCCTGCCCCCATTCCTCTCCTCCCTCTCTCTCCTCCCATCCATTCTTTAATTTATTCGCTTATTTATGAACTATTAATTTATGCACAGAGAGAGAAATTAGCAGTTGTGCAGTCAAGTGTTCGGGCTGTTGCCACGCTCACAATAGATGATCATCACAGAGGGACTGGCATGAGTCACACACACTCACGCATAGAGAAGCGCACGACACCTTACACTCACGAAGCAAAAGCAAAACAGGTGCTGAATATCAATTGGTATCAAAATAACTGTCCATCAGTTCTGTGCGGGAAACAACAAACCATTTGGTTTTAATTGTTACATCTAAGCCCGAGCACTCCCAACCATTATCCTGACAGTGCGAGAACAGGAGGCGTGTAACATGTTTAAAGCAATGAAAATTAATTGAATAAACAGTTTCTCTTACACAGATTATATTACATTCTGCTGACAATGTGTTCACTATCACACTTAAGGCAGAGTAGTAAAAAAAAACCTAGGTGAATAATAAAAACACAGCTTTGGATCTCATAACAATCACAACAACTTGTTGAAGATACTGCTAAAGCCTCTTTATCTCCATGAAAATTAAATGTTTTCTTAAGCTCTAGAAATGTTTAAATTGAACAGAATTGGGTGATTGGAGAAAACCAAGCAAAAGGCCAGCACTCAACCCCCTCAACACGCTACGAGTCCATACAGTCCACATACAGCAAGAATATTTTTGTGTTTCTTTGCTTTAACGACACTATCCATCCCTTCGAGGCCCCAAGCCTACGCCCACGCGCTTCGATTCCAGTTCCCACGCCCACTCCATCCCAGCATGCTACATGTTTATCCAGTCAGGTCGTCCAGTTAGTCAGTCAATTAGGCGAGGCAGTCCATCAGCCAGTCGGCGTGGGCGGGAATAAAACTGACATGCAGACAGGTCGGTCAGCCCCGCGGGGGCAGCGTAACACGACATGACCCATGCCGCCTCATTAATAGGTTAACTGGCACGTGTGGGCGGCCAATGACTGTGTTTATGTATGTGTGTGTGAGGGAAGGTAGAGCGGGCGGGTGGAGCTACAAGTGAGTGACAGCGTCGTGGGCGTTGGGCTGTGTTTCGGTGGCTGGAGCTCACCCCAGGGAAGGCAGCAGTGTGTGTTTAAGAGCGTGTGTCTGTCTGAAATTGAGTGTTTGGCACACGTGGTCAGCTGCGGTGGCATCTACAGGTTATCAGTGACAAAGGGCCGTGGGTGGACAGGCTGTTTGTCCAACACACTGCTTAGCTTGGACGAGCAGACCCCACAGAGCACAGAAATGACCACTCGGACTGGACCCCAGTGACATGCCTGGACCTGAGGTCGCCTTGAGTCAAGATGCATTTGCACCTTTCAGTTTGATTTAGAAAAATATGTATATTTAAAACCCTTGGCTGCCTTGATTAAAATGACAGTGCAACAGTCCTCAGAAGTGTACCAAATCACTACTACCTTCTGCCTTCCATTAAATTTGCCTTTGCACACGTTTTTCCCCCTGGTTTTTAATATTTACATCTAAAATGATTAGACAGCAACAAACATTAGCTAATTCTTTTATCTAATTGAGGCATATGTGATTTTGGCCTCCCAGACATTACACTGCACCTAGCATTCAAATCAGCACCATTTTTACCACCATTTAATAAAGATAGTTGTTGCCACAAAAAGGATGTTGCTATTCATCTTCCTCACTGTCGCTCAACCTTGAGTTTATTTTGAAGAGCAGGAAAAAAAACAGATAAAAGGTAATGACAGCCCTGCAACAGTGAATATACAAACTGACAGGTTAAGTCAATGTGAAGCTGGGGATACGTAGGTAGAACAGTGGAAGCAGAATTACGTTTTGTGTTATCTGAAATGATGGTACAAGGAAGGCTTCCCTATTTGTGCCATCAAGTAATCTTACAAATCTGACTTGATGTCACATTACTGTCTCAATGCCTTACTGGTGTCATAAATACTACACTTATTGTTTTCAAAGTTCCTCAAAAGTAGACATATCACTCACGGTGTAATTAATAAACACAAGCCTTTGTTGTGTTTATTTAAGTATGCAACATGTATAAAGCTACTGTTTTCATTATTTAATGTCTTTTATCCACTTTAAAAAGCTGCAGGTGGTCGCTTAATGCTTCTTTTGTTCCAACCCTTCCAATTACTGGACCAC
Source organism: Sandelia bainsii (assembly GCA_032362345.1). NCBI lineage: Eukaryota > Metazoa > Chordata > Actinopteri > Anabantiformes > Anabantidae > Sandelia > Sandelia bainsii. The sequence goes on from JAUMHL010000011.1 coordinate 14,158,122, forward strand.
GTGAAAATTTGGATGATAAAACGCTCTAACCTTCCTCTACAGTTAATGTCAAAGTGCCCTTGAGCACAGCAGCTAACCTAATATTCTGTAGTAGGGGAGTTGTGTGTGTGTGCGTGTGTCTGTGTGTGTGTGTGTGTGGCTGGTTAATGACATTATCCAGCCTGTGTGTGTGTACACGCTTTTCCACTAGTTGACCTACAAGTCAATTTGGTATGTTTCTTAGCTTATTATATTTCACTAAATAAATGTTAAAAGAGATAAAAACATCTTTCTAACTTCAGGGACACTAACATTGACCCCATTGCTTATACAGTGGTGTAAAAAAGTTTTTTCCCCCTAAATAGATAAGATGCTCATTCAAGTATGACAAATATGCAAAAGGAAGGGGGCAAATACTTTTTCACCACACTGTATTGGTGTGTCATTATCGTCAGGGATAAGAGGGAACATGAACTAACTGGTACTCACACACACATTAACAAGACAGATGGACCAAGCAGACACATAATATCTCATCCGCATAAACACACGCGAACATAAGCCCCCACCAGCGTCCCAGATAGGCCGCTCCAGACTGGACCTGCCTACACTTTGATGAGTGACGGCTTGGCCGAAATGAACCACTACAGAGCTCTGTGCATGCGTGTGTGTTTGAGTGTGTGCAGAGCTGGGGGGGGGGGGTCAGTTATTGATCTACAGGGCTCTTTTAGGCCACTAATCAAATGAGGAGGACGCTGAGGGGACACAAGAGGCACTTGAAAGTTTCTCAAATTTCGTAGACTTGTACACCACCCACACATACACACACACACACACACACAGGCAGTCTGTCATTCAGTCTGTTATTCAGTTTGCCCCAATGTGTGTGTGTGTCTACATGTACCCCAAGAACCTTGCTGTCTGTCTCGACCATCCATCAGTCAGTGACGGATGGGTTAACTTCAGCCGGTCCACCTCCGCAGATGGACGTATCCTCATCGCAGAAGCCCAGAGGGAGAGGCTGTCTCTGGGTCAGGCCTCTCAGAGAGTCTGGGTGTCTGGACAGAAGCCCTAGAGCTTTGGGGGGGTGACAGAGAGGAGGATCAATGTTAGACTTCAGGATCTGAGGCCTAATAGAATAGATGTGTTGCGTGTGCTTTTGTGTATATTGGGAATGTTTGTTGACGGATGAGAAAATGGTCAGCTAGGTGGGATGGATAGATAATATTGTACCTGTGTTGTTTACAACAACTCTATGAGGCAAGAAGATGACCATGACTATTAGCAATTACCAGAGACCTACAGCACTTCCCAAATACGAGGACATCAGAGGAACATATTTAGTTTATATGACTAAGTTCAGTGTCATTCCATTTTCCCTCAACTCTGGTCTGCAGAATAAAGAAGAAAAGATTTACAGTAATCTTCAGGAAGAACAGCAAATTGCAGCCATTTGTAAAAGACTACCCAGTGTGTTGCAATATGCCAGGGTGCAGACCAACAATAAAGCACAATCACTGTTCCCACATCTGTTGTCGTGGTTAATCAATGACTATACAGTGACAGCGAATAGACTGCTGATTCCATATGCCTGGCAAAGAATAGACAATCATTGACTAATCAGAACTTGATAGAAGCCACATAGGGTGGAGAACAGCTGCTGTGCCCAGCCCAACTGTAATCACATCATTTATTATTGATCTGCTAAACTGAGGATTACGGGTTCAGAAATGTATACTGGGAATAAGAACGTTCAAGGTCACAATTGGAAAATCCCAGTGCTGGGAGTGAAGCATCAATCTGTGGGATTACGGATTTCAATCCATATCTTAATCCATGATATAAAAAAATAAAACATAAATAAAATAAAACACCTGCATCCATTTATGTCTGGCATCGCGAGGAAGGCCAGTTATAGCCATCCTCTCAGACACACCCACCGTATGCAACAAACACACATGCGCAACTTTAACACATGTACAACACAGACACTCGGATATTAGAGGTGGTGCTTGAGGCATTAGAAGTGTAGCTGCAAACTGTCCACACTGCACTGCAGAGATATTGATGTCTTAATACAATAAAAAGCAAAATAAACATTATTATCCTGATCGTTATAATTATCTTCAGCCCAGAGGCTCAAACTGAATTATTCATAGAGTGCTTAATTAAATGGGTAGACTAGGCTGTGTGTGTCTGAATGTGTGTGTTTGTGCATGTGTGTCTCTGCTGGCCGATGTCTTTTGGACAGTAACATTAAATGAGAGTAAATATTCAATCATTCCGGAGGGACTTAGAAAGAAAGAGATGATGCTGTGAAGTAAAGAGAGAAAGAGAGAAGAAGGGAGGAGGGGTGGGGGGTTGGATTACACGCATCCTCGTTCGCCCTTCGCTGTGCTGCCTGTCGAGGCAAAGGAAGACAGACTGCCGTTTAACATTTCAGAGTGACAGCACTTTTTTTTTTTTTTTTTTTAAACACACTTTTTACATTTAACAGCTGGTACAATAAGTGATCAGCCACTGCACTCCTCAGCACTACTCATAAGGCCAAACAGACACCACACACACACTCACAGACACCGCACACAACTGCGTAACAAAGCTGAATGTGACGCCTCTAATGCAGTCAATAGTGAAGTCAAGGCCACAGTAGTTAAATGGCGGCACAGCAGACAGTTATTACTTCTCTCTCTCAGTGTGATTACTGTATCAACCACTGAATGAAAGCACTTCCTTTGGCCCTGTCATTGATATTACTCTCGGAAAATGCAGATGTAATCACAAAGCCAATTCACAGATGCAGCATGAACACGCTAACAGATACAAATCTGGCAATACAAGAAGTTTTTAGAACAATTACACACTGCAACACATCTTATATGTATACATGTGCATAGACACGTGACAACATATATACACATGTGCTGTATGAAACCTGCACATTCACATACATCAAGAAAATTCACACATACAACTGCACACGCACACAAATGAAAGGTCCGACTCACTCTTTCCCTTCTCTGTCTTTCTTTTTCATACACACACACACACGCTGTACATTACTGTTGGCCCTCTGTCAGCGCTAACTCCATTTCTGTCATCTTTTCCTCAGATGTTTGATGTAAAGCTGCTACACACACACACGTGCATACAAACCAATGACGTGCTGATGTGCCAACAGGCGTAGTCTGGCCGCTGCAGTAATGTAACAGCCCATTCACTTTATTATGCATTAGCACCAGGGCTGCTTTTTCATTACACTCTAATGACATTTGGTAGGGTCCACTAATCAGCCTCGCGGGACCCCTGCTGACTCCCCAAACCTATTACACACACTTACATATATAACTGCTCCATTATAGAAATACCATGCAGACATGATCACAGAAAGTCTATGTCTACATTTCTTAGGCTATATTTGTGTAGTTTGTACAATAAAAATAGCAAGTGAGAAAAGAGACCTAGAAAGCAATGTCAGATAAAATGGGCACAAACTAAAACATGGACACTAAAGGACCCAATATAAACACTGTACGTGAAAGACATAAAAAATCCATTTGAATATTCTTCATAGCACAACAGAAGAATAAACACAACACAATGCATCAAATGACTAATTAACCCCTCAGTAAAGAATGCGAATTATGTCAAATCCTAAACACAGAAGGTCTATATGCATGACAGGCTGAGAGAGAGAGCGCGTGCGTGCGTGCGTGCTCGCGCTCAGAGAATAACAACTAAACAACAGAGACACAACTGGTACAACTGCAAAACTCGTCAGGACACAAACTTAACTCTTTCCACACGGTTAAGAAGCGCACGGTATCACTAAACAGATCATTAAAATCTCGAGGAAACACGGAAACAGCCCAAATAATGCCAATAAAAACGTTCTTACCTTTAAACGTGGTGTATTTTACGTTTCCTTAACAGCAAAGCTGGTGACTCTCGAGTCAGACATTCGAAGCACACTGAAGATGAAAAAATAAAGTCAGTTCATGCATTTTTCATGCATGTTGTCTTTATTTAGCTACACTGTCATATTTTCGATTATCCACCATAATAACGTGAGCTGGGTACGTCAAGTGACGTATGACCACCTGCATGACCTTTACCCCCTGATTGGTAAATGTCAGCCAATCAACAAAGACCGACTTTTGATTAACGTGAACGTTGACAAACTAAAACGTAAATAATCCGGGTGTTTGTTTTTTTTTTTTTTTCTTCGTGCTGCAGTCAAATAATTTTATTTGCTTCATCCAGTTCACTGCAATAATAAGAAAGTTCCGTTCACATTAAAATCAGCCTTTGGACACTTATGACACAGTATTAATATAGTTGTTGTTTTTTTTAATGAACACACGTGTTTTGTTTGTACATACTCTGTAATCTACTTTAAATACTACTACTACTAATAATAATAATAATTCTGTATTCATATATTTTGACATGTCGAGACATATTCTGCCTCCCAGGTTAACCTGCACTAAACTCTCTAGTATAGCAAACATGTTGACCAACAGATAATTGCGTAGAGGGACTGTAAGTTTTACCCAAGGGAAAGCAAATGCAGTATTTAAACACACACTCCAGCAGCTTACTTACTACCTAATGCTGTTCTACTCACACAATATTTACTTCGCAGATTAGTGGGAGAAAAGAAATTACAGAAAGTATCCAAGCACACTTTTGTATATTCTAAGGTAAAGGACAATCTGAGTACAATATATGCAAACATGAACATAAACACACCTACACATAAATAAGAAAGAAATGTGTGGAGAGCTTACGTTGGCAGAGTGCAGGAGTGGTGCCTCCGCTGAGCACTGAGTGATTAGGTTTAGAGTTTCAACCTTGGGGAAACAGTGGGCAGGGAACATAGGAGTGTATGTTTATCTGTGTTTATGTGTGTGTGTGTATTGCCTGAGGCCAGAAGCGTTATTGTATCAGGGCTGGGTATATTGTTTCAACCCTGAAGTGTTTCTGTACACAGCAATCTGTTGACCCCTACCTGAATGCTCCTAAAATTGTTTTCACTACCAAAGCTTTGGCGCGTTTTCCCATAATCACCTAGAGAAAATGCATCATTTTGAGGGCAATTTCACCCACAGAGAGGGCCAAGGACGTTCTTTTATTACACTTTTATTTCTCTTCTGCCAAGTTTGTTGTTGTTGTCATTAATTTTGTCTCTGTTACTAATGCCCACGCCGGCTGACAGCAATAGCAGTACTCTATAATGTATTAGTTCTATTGTCTCTTAACTTTGCTACTTACCACTTATTGTAAACATTAACTTTACTACCATTTACCTCTGTCGGCTATTAACTTTATTAACGATTCCCCATCTAGAGGTAAATAAAAAGGTAGTAAACAAACAGCAATTAGCCATAATGGGCCAAAACATTACCGATTCCTTGAAGCCTTTTATCAATATACATATTATGAATAACAGTAAAGCCTTGAAAATATTCTTTATAGCAGCCACAAAATGTGAAATTACATTCACGTAAATTATAATAACACGCAGTTACATTTTGCTGGGTTTACTCATCTTTATTGCCTTCGTTGTTACATTTTAACTAATGTTCCTCTAGAAACAAAAAACATAGTTGTCAATTTTACTCATATTAATTGCACTACAGAGCTAATCTAATATTAGCTGTGCTCAATGGAAGTAGATGACCTTTCTGTCGGGGTAATTTTAAGTCCGCCATGGTCTGAACAACTAATGGTGTATGTATAGTCCAAGCAAGCGAGCACAGAGAGCTTCATTGGTTGCTTAATGGTGACCGTTTAATCGAAATCCACCCCACAACCCCCCCTTTTATTTCCTTGTGTCTTTTCTATTGGTAATGTTTTTCAAAGAAAAGAATCCACTCAGTGTGTAGAGAAGACAGCGAAGGTAAGAACCAGATGTACATCCTGAGTGTGATGTGTGTGTGTATTTGTGTATGTGGCCCCAAGCTCAGGGAGGATAAGACAATGGTGTTTGCTGCTGGCACTAAAGGCTCATCATGGGCTGCCCCTCCTCAGCTGACGCACACAAACATATACACACCGAGAAACACACACTCCAGCTGGGATGGTACCCAGTGACAGGCACTAAGACTCACAGATGCCCAGGTGGTGCAGGAAACCCTGGAGCTATGCCCAGACTCGCATAGGAGAGACTGCCTACACACTTAAAAGTGAGCGCACAGCCACTCACATATATGGAAATGCACACTTTACAGTTGCAACAGCTCACACACACCTTTAAAGCTCATGTTCTTGTGGATTGACACACACACAAAAGCACACCCTTGCTCACTCCCCACCTTCTCGCAATTAACACTGCTCCTATAGCTGGAGGCACAGAGGAAATGAGGTTTTGGTTTTGTAACTATGTGTGTGTGTGTGAAAGAGAGGGAATGAGAGAGAGTTGTAAGAGGTAGAAGGATTAAGGAGGAGGTGGGTGGAAGGTTATGGTTGGCGGAGGAAATATAATGTGTGGCATGGATCTATGTACTCAGGGTACGGTAATGACTGTGCATGAGAGCCTGTGAGTGTGTGTGTGTGTGTATGTGTCAGTGTATATGAGCACCCGGATATGTGCATACCCATGTGTGTGCATACATGCGCCCACATTAAGTCGTCCCCACCCGTTCCCTCTCCAAGTATCATGTTCAGAGGCTGCAGTTCATTCCTGTCTGTCTGATTGTGTTGTTGTGCAGTCATGGCTAATTACCTTGATAGTCTGTTGACAGCGCTGAGACAATTAAACAGCCAAATGGAAAACAGGAGGGGGAACTTGTCTGAAATGTCCTCTCTGAGAGTTGAACTAAAGAATGATTCATCTCCAACATGTGTTTATAATAGGAAATCATTTACAGGCAAAAGGGATGGAGTTTGTTTAGCAAATGGTAGGATGCCTGCTCTGATGTTACCCTCAGAGTCAAGCGGTTTTATTTTGATTGTTATTAAGACATCTTAATGCACAGTATACAGTACATCTCAAGCTTGCAAAAGAACAATATTTTCGTTATAATCATGTATATACTCCTGTATAATCTAGTGTTACCCAATACTTTGTAGCTTCTATATAGTGTATCACTACCAAGTGGGTAAATACAGGGTAGTACAGTCAGGTCCATAACATTAAATTGGCCAAAAAGTCATTTTAACATACAAAACACGCTGTCAAAAAAACAAATGGTCTAAACTTCATAAATTGATGCCAACTTATTCTGACTTTTACTGTTAATATGCATTAAGCTCCAAAAATGCTTCATTCTAAACATGACTGGATTACCGAATGAGCCACATGGGCACAGGGCCAGGAGACCGCTGACCTCTTAGGTCTCTGGGCCTGAGCCCAGTTGGCTTGGTCAGAGCCTTTGCATGCAATGCGCAGTAATATTTCTTGTTTGTAAGCCACGGAGCTCGGTTAAAAGATGCAAAGTGACCACAGAGAGACAAAAAATGACCAAAAGCATGAACAAAATGCATTTGTAGTTGTTTTGTGTCTTTTTCCAACAAGTCTGACACATAGGTCATTTGTCCCATCATGCAAACAACATCATGGGATTAGACATAAAGACGCCTAGGTTAGGTTTATGTACTAAATAAACATTGTAAGCTTACTAAAAATGTTGGGTTTTTTTTACGTAAGATTCATCAGGTGACAAACATGACGTTCAGACTGGTCATGTTGTTCATCTTAATGGCAACAATAAGATCAGTGCCAAGCTGCCTTATGCTAGACTTGAACTCCAGTCTCCTGTGTGAAAATCTCCTGGCAAACTAGGTTATTAATAATTGGTCACCACCCAACATTCACTGCAGCTGCTAGACGTCACCAAATGGCAAAACATACATGAGTAGAGTCTCTTCTTTCAGTCTGGAGGTCCTGTGGAAGGGTGTTTTACCTGTCAGTGCCCAGGGGCGCATTGTCATAACCTATTCATAATCCTATAGTTCCCATAATGCAATTTTTTTGTCTAATTTCTATGTTGCAACCCCCCTCTATTGATTTAAAACACACACCTACAGTTTGTTTGTTTTCATGGCCTTTCTGTTACAAGTCTTCAACCCAAGCCAAGATATGCCTAATGATGTCATCTGGGTTATTTGTATAACTATGTAAAGCTCCCTCTAATAAAGAAATCTGCATATATATATATATATATATATATATATGTGTATATAGGGCATGTCTGTCCCATTGGTGATAGCAACCTCCATTATGTATACACAGAACATACATGCTGAATTTGCATAAACATGATTAGGGAATTAAAAGGGTTAGGGGTTAGTGTTGCTTGGAGGTGGGGGTAGGGCAGAGAAAAGGTTTAAAAAAGCATCATGGGATTTCTAACAAATATTTCTGTGGCAATTCTCATTAGATAGCATGCGTTTGATGCAAACAGAGAGAAAATATGAGAGAAGATGACAAACAACAAAGGTTGTGAACCGAATTTAAATCCACAACACCAAGCGTAAATTGTACCACATGTATCAGCTGAACCACCATTTCACCCTTGGGAGTAAATAAATTGCAGGTATGTACACAAAGGTTCTCCAAGGCTAATGCTTGCCTATGGAAAACAATCTCTTCACAGCCTCCTGCTCCTAGCATTATACAACAACCAGATTGATTTTGCTCCAGCGTTTCAGAAGAATACAAATATTCTCAAACAATTCACAGCTTCAAAATGCATTTCAGCCTCTTAGCACTGTGATGTGTGATCAGTCTTTGTGACGAGAAGTAAGTCAACCCGTGTGTCTAACGCAGTGAAATAAACACGAGCGGGGCCGGCAGCAGGGTGAGCTTGGCACCAGAGTTGTCACTGCAGATTGATTCCAGATTGGGTCTTCAGGGGTTGTGGGTGGATGGATGGTGGTGGTTGGGGGAGCTGGTGGTACAGTTGGCAGGATTGTTCACACACTTAGGGCCAGGCCTGAGGGTGTGTGTGTGTGTGTGTCTATGTGTGTATGTCTGGCTCCTGGTGTGTGTTGGCAGGATGTGTCCTGGCAGCACCCCAGTCTGACACCACTACAGTTGGTCCCCTCTGGATATCCTTTGCACCCCCTGCTCTCCTGCTCCACAACCTGCCATCCCTCCTCCTTCTCTCTTCCGGGGAGGAGGCGTGGGTGTCCTCTTCTCACTTTTCACCTCCTTCTCTCTTTCTTCCTGCTCTCTCCTCCTCCATTGTCTATCTATATCCTTTTCCACCTCTAAACCTGCTCCTGCATCTATAAAGCCCACTACACATACTTTGAGACTAAAGATGTCATTGTCCAATCTTCTGTGAAGTTACAGCCAACATTTAAATGAAAAATTAATTCACAAAAATATAACTGGACGATAAAATAATGAAACACAGCCTGCACAGAAAATAAAACTTTATTGGAGACTTTACAGGCTGTTTTCAGGCAGCTGTGGTCAGAGAGGAATTGCCATCATATTGGCAGTGGATGCCAATATATGATATGTAATAAAAAAGCTATAACTGCATGATGTAACTGCAGATCATATATCTGCCTAACTATAACCAGATTTGTACAACAAACCCATCCTCTCTGTCTTTGTTTCTGTTTTGGAGCGATGCCTGTGCACCAAAAAGTTTCCATGGAACCTCCACAAAGCCAAAATTTTCTTTGCAGTGGAACTGTTAATATTACAAGTTTCCACATCAGAGAAAGCCACAATTTTTTGTAATTGCTGAACTGTGAGTTGATATAACACCGTCGGTTTAAAATGAAAAAAAATCACCAAAAGTGCAGATTCACAGGTTTTTTGTTCCACCTTCCCCCATTGGTCTTTCCAAGCCTCTGTCGTCTTTGTTCACTCTCTGCTCCTCATCTGTTCTACATTCAGGACAGTAGTCTATAGTCACCCCACTGAATGTTTTCTTTATTAACCATAGGAAGACTGAGACAGCTCCAGTTTAAAGGAGACTATGGACAGGAGGTTCAGGCTAGATCAGTCCCTAACAGGAGTTTTTTTTTCCTGAGATGTGTGTCTGTGTGTTGTAAGAAAGGGAAGCACACAGAGAAAGAACAGAGAGGGGGTATAAAACCATTCAAACCTCTTTGGGCACCAAACTACACATCTGTGCAAAAAGTGACCTCAAATTTACCGTGAAGACATATTCTTTCTTTGCTGTTTCTGTTGCTGCCTGCTGTTCTGTCTAACAACCTAAGTTACTCCAGTGCCCCACCCCCCCACAGCACTTACTGCCTCCCTTCACCCCCCCATCCAACCTCCCCTTCTCTCAAGACACCATCATCCCTAACCCTGTCCCCTCCCTCTGTGCCTCTCTGTGGCAGATGGGCACTGTGTGTGACAGCAGGGTCATTGGGTCACATCCACATGGGGTAGGGCTTCTTTTGTGTGTGTAATTCGACCTTTTACATACACACATGTATGTGTGTATGTGTTGTTTTTCTGTGTGCATTTTTTGTGCTGCATTCTGCTTTTGAATGCCCTTGTCTTTTTTATTTTACTGTGTGTTGTTTCATATGTTTCTATGTGTCACTGTATCTCTGTTAGCTACAATGAGTATGCACATCTCCATCTGTGTGTGTATGTGTGTAAAGGGGCATCCAGCACAGCCATGTACAAGGGAACTGGGGGAAATGGTTTGTAACCCTGAAAAGGCTTGTAACCTTAAGCATCCCCTTTCAGCCTCACCTCGCACACAAGCTCACATACACACACACGCAGACACACACACTCCCCCGCTGCGCCTCCAGTCTCAGACATGATATGCGTGACTGTGTCTGTGTGGCACAGTCACGCATGTTTTCATGAGCGTCTGAGCATGTGTGTTGTCTGAGAGTGTGTGTGGGTGAAAGACACACAGACTGCATGGATGGGGTATTTATGTATGTGTGTGTGTGTGAGAAAGAGAGAGAGTGCCATTGTGTGTGAGACAGAAGCCTGAGGGCATGCTCATCAGCAGAGAGACAACAATTTGCATAATGAAATTCCCTCTATCGCACCGCTGCAGAGGACAAAATAAAACAAGACCCTTAACAAACACTTTAGACACCTAGGTGAATACAACAAAAGTATACACACACACACACACAATCACTCATCCTTCAGAGCTATGATTGTACCTCAAGTCAAGCAAAAGGCTTTGGAAGTTTGTCACTATAGGTATAGGTACTATACCTATAGGTAACCCAGACAGCACATTAAACCTTTTGTGAGTAGGTGTGTGAGGAAAAAAACACTCATCAGTTTGACCCACTCATTCTGTTAAAGAATTCACTCTTGAAATAGAACTGTGTGAACTCCCAATTCATGTCTGTTCTACTGTGTGTGTGTGTGTGAGAGAGAGAGAGTCGACGTTTTCATGCGCCATAGTGCAGTCTGTCAGGCGAGATGATAAAGGCAACTAGGAACCTTCACATGTGCACGCCTGGCAGAAAGGAAGCTCCCATCACCACTGTTCTCTGCCTGCCTGCATGCCTGCCCGGATGTAATGTGGTACATGCTGTGTGTGTGTGTGTGCGTGCTTGTGTGTCAAGGTGTACTGGCCATCAAATCTATTCAGAGACCACCTGTTTCAGAGGAAAAAACAAAAACATAGATTGAGCATGTCAACAAACAAGCAGCAGAGGATTTCACAGCCCTTACTCCTCTCAGACACTACAGACAACATTAAACTAGTGCTGGCAGAAAGTCTGTTCAATGACACACCCAGCTGGCATTTTCCACCCAATAAAATTGTATACAATTTCATCCTGAAGTCACAAGGCGCAATAAAAGAGTTTTTAAACACTGATGAATGACTGTAAATGTTAACAGATAAGGCTTACTATTTCTGTGCAGCAGCCTACTGTCTCTGAGATTTTGTGTATCAGTGAAATCAAGCACAAGGTTTCAACACTGCAACACAGGAGCTACTATCAGCAACATTCAAACCAACATTAGCCCGGCATGAAATGTGCAGCCTAATTTATTTGAATGAAGCCACTTAGTGGACGCAGCAGGGATCCAAATGCAGAGGGTTCCGGTAAAAACATCAACAACAACAAAAGCACAGTTTCCAGCAAAATAAAGTTGCTCCTGGCACAACTTTTGCTAGTGCAACATCACTTACACATATCTGCATAGGCCATGAACCACATGACAAATTTGTGATTAGTTTGTAACATGAATATTCAACACCATTTTGACTGTTTACCTGGTGATGAAGATGTGAAATTCTTCCTTGAAATATAACTTGAGAATAGCATGTATAGCAAGTTTTAGTGGCTGTTAAACTTACATATTCATGTATCCACTACCCAAACTGGATTTCCTGGAGCACAGTCATCTGCAAAATCTGTGCCCATGATTGTATTTTTAAAAAAATTTGAAACACTTAGCTGTGGTTAACATGTAGTACAGTGCTGTGAAGTGTTTGCCCCTTTTTTTGCATATTTATCATACTTGAATGTCATCAAACAAATTTTTATATTACATAAAGATAACCACAGTAAATACAAAATGCAGTTTTTAAATGATTTCATTTATTAAGGAAAAAAAACTGTCCAAACTGGTTGTGCCACCACTACAACAACTGCAGTCTAGCATTTTTGATAAATGGCAATGAGTCTTTCACATTGCAGAGTGGTTTTACCTTAATTTTTTTCTTTTTCTTTTTGAGCCATTCAGAGGTGGACTTGCTGGTGTGTTTTGGACCATTGTGCTGCTGCAGAACCCAAATGTGCTTGAGCTTGAGATCACAAACTGATGGTTGGACTTTCTCCTTCAGGATTTTCTGGTTAAGCACATCAGTCATGGCTCCATCAATCACAGCAAGTCGTCCAGGTCCTGAGGCAGCAAAGCAGCCCCAGACCATCACACTACCACCACCATGTTTGACTGGTGGTATGATGTTCATTTTCTGAAATGTAATGAGACACACACCTTCCACAGAATATTTGCCCAAAGACCTTGGGGATAATAAATATTTTTTTTGGTAAATGTGAAACAAGCCTGAGTCTGGCCATTTCTGGGAAGGTTCAACACTGTTCCAAGTTTTCTCCATTTGTAGATAATGGTTCTCATTGTGGTTCACGTCCCAATTTTGTATTTACTTGGGTTATCTTTGTGTAATATTAAAATTTGTTTGATGGTCTGAACATTTAAGTGTGACAAAAAAAAAATCAGGAAGGGGAAAAATACTTATGTTGTATTCTTCTAATGTCAACAACAACTGAGAAAATCTGCCTTGCATTCTGTATATTGAATGCGAAATAATGTAGGTAATTACAGCCAGAGGAGCTAGAATGAAAGCATGTGAGATTAAATAGTTTTGCTATTGTTCAGTTGTGAGGTGATTTAGAGGTATTGATGCAGCTAGAATTGCAGATATTGTGACGTACTCAGACCCAAAAAAGACTTTCTCCTATACGCAATCATTGCAGCAGAAGTGAATACACTTTTTTGCGCATTACAAACACTCAAAAATGGCTTTTTGTGTACAATTATTAACCAGTAGATCTAATAAAAAACTAAATTTCTCGAAAAACTGTGATGGGATACTATTTTTGTCAGTTGGTCCAAAGATCACAGAATTTTAATAAACAGGTTTGTGTTATTTTTTTTTCAAGTTGCACAACCTGTTCCACCTTGGAACAGAGTATCCACTTCTCTCAGTGTGTTGGCAAAAGTGTGACACTATATATTATGTAAGTGTAAATTGAGTGTCTGTAAATGCCTTGTTTGTTATTTCCTCAAGAAACACTGTGCATAATGTGCCTGGTAGCATGACATGTACGAGCATGTGTTCACCTTCTACCATGTGCACAAATGTATGTACATACAGTATATCGCATCTGCAGATGTGTATCGAAAGCTTCCTTGTGTGTGTGTATATGAACAGTGATGAGAATCCGTGATTTTACTGGCGTAAATAGATGCCGTGCAGGGCAGCGTTTACTTACACAGTGTGGTGAGACGACAGTCAGGAGCAGCGTGCCAGCACGCTCTGTGCCGGCACATGTGTGGTGGCACATGGAACAGTGTTTATAAGGGCCATCTGGTGAAATGACACTACATTAAAATCAATATTAAACACCAAACGACAGGAAAAAGAAGGTGAATTATGACCTCTTTGGCTTTCGATAGATGTGCCTGCGTAATTATGTAAGTACTTTGTACTTAAGTGCCTGTGTAATGTGTTCATGTTTTGCATAATGTATTTCATAGCACAGCAGCATGCTTCTCCTGTGTAGCATGCATGTGCATCCGTAAATCATTTTGTGCATTCATATTTAAGTGTATGTCTGTGTTCAGCAACATCAAAGTGTTCTTGCATGTGTGTTTTGTGCTTAAGTATGAGCACTTTGTGCATGTGTAAGTGTGCTTCATGTGTGCATGTTGGTGCATAATGTGCTGTATGAATTAATGTAAGCGTTTGCCTCTTTGTGTGTGTATATGTGCAAAATAAGGCTGTATGTGTGAAACATGTATGTTCTTTGTGAGTGTGTACAATAAACTGGGTTTGGAGATGGTTTATTTCAGTGGTTTTAATGGTTTTTCACATCTCTCTTCCCAATTTGAGTGTTTTTTGACCCCTGTCCATCTCATCCCATCAACGCTGCCCCCATCCCGGAGATAAAAAGTCTACCCAGCAGCCAAACTTCTTAACCTGCACCACTTCACAACACTCTTCTCCTGCTATTACCAACCACTTACCACACCTCACACACCAGCTAGAAAATCAATACTTTCAGTGTGTGTGTGGTAGTGGTGGGGGCTCACCATCCCCACAGCTTGCTTTCAAACCAAAACACCCTATCACTGAACCCCCCTCCCCTTTTACATACACACACACACACACAAATCCCATTCAATGTCTCCAATCAACTACTAACACCCCCGCTCTTCTCTTCCGCCCCTGCAACTGTTCAAACACTCACTCACACACACACACACACACACACTCACCGACCCTCATGCCTGCATCTTTGAAACAAAGCGCGACGAACACCTTTGTCTGCAACCAGCTGCAGTGTGTAGGCTAAAATGTGTGTAGTTTGAATACAAGGCATGCACACAAGACAACACAGACACACACAGACACACAGCTGCACAGATAAACTTAATGAGGACTTGGTGAATGTAAAGCACTAACCATACTGATGTCATTGGTACAGTGAGGACAGGGCCCCTTTGGTATGCTAGCCATACCCCCCCCCCCACCACCACCCC
>JAUMHL010000011.1:14173396-14213899 GCA_032362345.1 Sandelia bainsii
ATTCATGTCCCAATACTGGGGCTTGTGTTCTGTTTCCTTTGGCAACGGAAGTTTAGTATTTAAGGCTGCTGCTAGACTAAACAAATATCCTTCTGCACTCCCCCGTCTCTCACTCCCTCTCTCTCATAATTCTCTCTCCTTCATCTTTAAATCTCTTTATGTTTTTCTTCATCTCATCATCTTCCTTTCTCCTCCATACTTCTCTCATCTAGCCCCATTCTCCATCATTTGTCTTCCTCCGTTTTCCTTTCCTCTCTTTCTTATGCCCTCACTCTGCCCGGTTTGCACACTAACACGGCTCAGTGCCTCCCTGGACACACACCATTCTCCATGCTTATTGTTCCCCTTGACAGCTTTTGTAGTAGGCAGAAAAAGCAACCTCTCCTCCGCCTCCCTTGTCCCCCCATCTCCAAAATTCACCAACTCCCTCCCTCCTCTCCTCTCCTCCCAAGCCTGCCTTAACCCCTCTACTCCCCTTTACCATCGGCCCTCAACACCGCTGGTCCACACACACACATTCCGCAAGCGTAAAGGTCAAAGGGTGCAGCTGCCTCAATAAAGAGATGGGGGAAAGAGAAAGGAGAAGTGATGGGGAGGGAGGTGGGCGACTCATTCACTTTCCTCCCTTTCTGCAGTGGGTAGAAAAAGTTTTAGCGCATCAGGGTTGGGGGGCATTTCGGCGTGAACTGGCGGTTCGAGCATGTGGGGGAGGTTGGCTCGTTTTTTGGCTTGTTCGCAGCATTTGGAATAGATGTTGTTGTACCTCTTTCTCACACTTTGTTTACTCTCTTTGGCTTCAGCAGATGTAAACACAAACGGTTGGTTACAGCTATTTCCCACAAAGGAGCCTTGGCCGTGTCTTCTTTGTATTTATGAAGACCAACATGTTGGATCTGCTGTTGGCTAATGGTGCTGATCGGTGTCTTTTTATCCATATCACAAGTGCTCAGTATTGTCATCCACCTCTCATATGGTGATTTGATTTAGTGCATAACTGCTTACAAGCATGTGTAATACCTGAAATAACTATGTTTGTCACTCCGTAACCACAGTGGCCTTAACTCTACTGGAATTTCATTAGCAGCATTTTCAGGATAAAGATTTACAATAGCAATAAACAGATAGAGAAAAGCAGCCTAATACAGCCTTGGGTGGCCACCGGCACATGGTCAGGAGCTTAATGGATAACTCCCACATGCACATTTTGAGATGTCACAGTAAGAAAAGCACAGGTGTGAATAATGAGATTATTGATGGGTGAGTGCTTCAGTTTTAGAGTCCTGCTATTGTGGCTCACTGTCCCAGTCCTGAATAGTTATTAGTAACTCCTGTGCTTTCCTTATTAGAATGACTCACAATGTCCTGCAGTGGTGTTCTCTTGAATCCTTCACTTTCTTGTTATTTCCATGTGTGTTGGATTGTTTTTGTGTCATCATTTATAATAATGTTCACGCTGTGTAAAAAAAAAAAAAAAAGTATATTACAAACCCACGGTTAGAAATGTTAAGACAAAAATAACCAAGCTTTGTTGACATGAAATTTAAGACCACAATCTGAAATATGAAACCTGTGCAACGCGATAGGTTCATCACATGTTCGCAAATTCAACACGAGGATGTTGCTGCTTTTTTTTTCAGTTTCTTGGGCCTGGGGGCAAAAGTTTGGACTCACCTGTAGATGTAGCACTGGTCTCAGTATCACACTTGTGATACAAGGTCATCCTACAAGATCAGTGGTGGTAGTAGGTGTTCCAGCAGGTACAGTAGGCCTCCTCTGCCTTCGACCAGCCTGCTCTTCACCTGATATAGGCAATAGATGAATTTTGTCCTGGGTTAAAGGGTTAATGTCAAGGTTCCCAAAACACATTCCAAAACAGCTAATCAAACTACTCGTCCCTTCGGGAACCCTTTTGATGTGGCTCAACCTAACATCCCAACTCTCCCAGGTGTCTCACATTAGTGGCTATGAATCAGATACATCCCCAAAGTGTGTGAGAGGTGTGAACTTGTAACATTTTATATAGAAGTAAAAAAGGAGTAACATCTCAGTAATATTTCAGTTCATGTTTTGTCACTTGAGTCTGTTTAATCTCTCCCAAAATCCAGAGCAGGCCTTTTCACTTACTAAAAGTCACTGCAGTGTTCCTTCAGGGACAGATAGTGTGTCTGTGGTTGTTTGAAAATGACACATTAACCTTTTCAGAACTGCCACTCTCACATGATGATTGATATCTTTAATATCAAAAACACTGTGGAGTGTTACTGAGGGGAAAATATATTCGATTTAATATCTTTTAAAACACCTGGCTCTGAATCACAGTGGTTGTCCAAGGACTGTAAGTTCCCAAATCATGGAATGAGCCAGAGAGATGTGAAGAGAGAAAGAGACTCACATTTTGAATAAAATCTGACTCTCACTGACTCCTACTACCTGAAGAAAGCTAATGGGAGGCTGTCACAGCACAAGTAGTGTGAAATCCTTCTTGATGGATTGAAAATTGTCTTTAGGGATCCAAAAGCTCACCTTCTTGAGCATCTCAAAGGGTGTGGTGCTAACCAGGATGACTTTGGCATGATCACATTTAGACTTGACTGAGTGAAAATTAAATCAGATTTCCTTTGAACAGGATTTGCTTTGAACTCTGCCCGGGCATCATTTAGAGAAAGGTCTCATGACACAATTTGATCGTGGAAATGTGTGCAGGTAGAAATCCGCCTCCCTGTGGTTAGTCCAAAACTTTGAACTGAACATGAAAAACTTCCCGGCTCTTCATGCAACCTCTCATCTTGTTATGCACACACTTCCTCGCGGCATTGATGATGCATTAAAGTCTTGAAATAGGTGTGACATGCACCCATTGGTGTGATGAAAACCATTCTGTATCTTGCATGTTGCACACTTTTTTTTACTAAACAGAGCAAGCCGTTCATTGTTAATGAGCTTGGCTTTACAGCAGATAAAGTTTCAGCACATTTCTATCAAATCCAGGAGAAATGAAATACATCAGATGCAGCAGATGAGTCTGGTGAGGAAAGCCTGCCTTTCTTTGTCTCCTCCAGGAAGGTCAAAAGTGATGATCTGCTACAGAACAGTGAACTCAGCTGGTAGAAAGTCACATCCAGAATAACAAAGAATACTTTGCGAGGGCTATCTGCATATTTTTTGCGCTTCAGCTGCTTGAACTATAAGCACTATAAGATTTTTGCATCTCAGTCTAAGAAACGCATGCAAATCGAGTTGTGGCACAAACAAGCCCTAGAAGACAAGCGCTGCTCATCCAAAAAGCCTCCTTCATCACCAATTGCAAATTGTGTGCTTCAGCCATTAAGACTAATCCAGCAAGTCTGGCACCCGTACGCCCTGAAGCTCTGATGTAACTGGAGCTTTTTCTGATTAGATTTGAGAATCTAAGATGGAAAAGCCCGTCCGATGCTTCTCGTGCTATTATTGATGTAGGTTTACAATGATAAGCATGATTCTGTTTAGTAGGAAAATGAGGATGAAATGTAAAAAGTGTGAGAAAGTGTTGCATGGTTTGAGAATGGTACAAAAAAATGTATTATTTTAAGGTATTTATATTGTGAGACTATATATTTTAATCCACTACACTGCAAAGGGAAATCTTGTACAATTTACTCTAATGCATTAATCTGACATTGTATTTACCTGACAGAATAAGGTTTTAATAAGTAAAACATGCAAACACAGTTTAAAACATCGTTCGAGTGTAGGCGGTGTGACAGAATTGTTTTGGCTTCAAAGGAATTTTTTGTTTTAATAGTTTTTGCCAATAGCTGTTTTATGGTAATGTGCAGTTAGTGATACAAATGTTTATTTTTGTACATTAAACCTTTAACTGTGCTCAATATGCAACTGTGATTGTTTCATCATCACTTGACTGGCAGCGCCTTGGGCTTTGTGTCCCCTCACATGAATTTCTTCCCTCTGCAGAGCAGAGCAGCTGCCGTCTATGGAGCAGTCAGAAGCTACTATACTTTACATTGGTGCAATAGTGTGCAACACTCTGACAGAAATAGAACTTAGCATTTGATGCAAATACTTCTATACTTTCTGATTAGGTCATTTTGTGTATTTTCCTCCTTGCACAAACAGTCAGCGAGACCAGACTCCAGGGTCTTGCTCAAGGACACTTCAGCAGGGTAGATGTTTGTGAACAAAAGAAGCCGCAATCCTTCAGCTGTGGGACTTTGTGACCGCAAGACCACCCCGACGCCAGCAACACAGAGCCTGCCAGAAAGCAAGGGCATTCCTTCAGTTTCACAATGAACCTGAAATCTAAGTAGATTTTTTTAATAAATGAGTAAACTGACACATGAAACAAAAAACAAAAAAGAAAAACAAAAAAGGGTGTTTTGGAAACAAACTTCAATCATGACTTACCAGCACACCCGTTGTTTGTGAGGGTTTGTTTTCCTGGGTTAGACTGGAATTTTTCTGAGAATGCAGTTTGTGTAATGTCTGCCTGGGTTTGTTTATCTGCTCTGGGTGTCTCCGTGTGGAATGTATCTGTGTGCTATATCTTGTTGACCTGGATTAGTGCATTGCTCTTGTGTGCAAATGTACTTTGCATGTGTATAAGAAGTGATGCCTGGAAAAGCACTGTCACAATGTAATCTGTTACATTACCTGGATATAATCAGTCATACTGTATACTGTATTTTTTTTAATTCAGTATTTAGCACTATTTTTTGCATTTAGAAACCACTATGCCTGCCATGGTTTCTGTTCTTGCATGGCACAGTTTGCAATGATAACAGGCAGATTTACAACCCATCAGTCATTGTAATTTTTAAAACAGTTGATCCCCTTTACACAGAGGTAGACACAGGCATGCTTCTGACTTCCAGCTGGCAACCGATGATTTTACTGAAGTGACATCTGTTGCTTGCAGATTTTATCAGCTGTGGCAAGCTATTGCTTGAACAGTAACTCTGTAACGGGGCGTTTCTGGCATTGTAAATATGCAATAAACTGATGCATACTGTGTAATATATAATATTGTGCTAAACAAGGGACGCTCATGTTCCAGGTTTTAAAAATTGCCATCCATGGAAATAAAAGAACAACACTGCAGATCTAGTTAGATCCAGTGTGATAGTACAGTATGACAAGGAAAATGTAAGATCATACTGTTATTTTATTCAGACTTAATCCCTGTCTGCTTAACTCACTATAAAAAAAAACACAAGTGGACCAGCAACAAAGTTTGGATTTATATATTTTCCCTTTTATGAGAGAAAAGGCTTTTAGGATGAAGGCTAACTGATGTATTTGGCAGTTGTAATGCTATTTTTTGTAATAAACTTGGTGGGATTGCTGGTGTATAAAGTTCTCCAAATCTAATGAAAAGCAGGGCAGATCCGCTGATGTCACTATAAACGCAGATATATAGTAGCATCCAAAACCTGTTTCAGTGCAACTGGGGAATATTGTACAGTGTGTGTTCCAGTTCTCAGAGGAGCTTTTTTATAACTTTGGCCCATCATAATAATGTAAGATTAGCTAATGACATGCTATATGGCCTTGGAAATAACATTGGGTTAGCAGTACTACTGTAGATATTAAGCTAGTTAGCCAGACATTCCAAAAAAAGTCTGCTGTGCCTCATTATACTGTTGCTAAGCTATGATTGGCTAGTCATTGTTTGTGGGACTTGATGTCATTACTAATATATAGAACATTATGCAAGTGTGAAATAAGAACACATTTAAAGCAGTGAAGAACAATGAAGAATCAAATTTAGAAGCAAAAGCTTTTTTTTATTGAACACAACCTACTTTGTTTATTTCCTGTGGCCCCAAATGTATGATGGTGTGTGTGTGTGTGTGTGTGTGTGTGTG
Source organism: Sandelia bainsii (assembly GCA_032362345.1). Taxonomy (NCBI): domain Eukaryota; kingdom Metazoa; phylum Chordata; class Actinopteri; order Anabantiformes; family Anabantidae; genus Sandelia; species Sandelia bainsii. The sequence goes on from JAUMHL010000011.1 coordinate 14,179,258, forward strand.
TGTGTGTGTGTGGGGGGGAGAGGGTGGGGGACATCGGGGGAGTTGTTTGCGTGACATTCAGAGGCATTACAAAACAGCTTGCCTCCAACAACGAGGGCTGCAGTGGCGTTAATCATCCAATTTTCTCTCTACCAGCATTTGCAGATCGCAGCTGCACTTGTCATCAAGCCTGTTATTAACTGTAACATTTTTCTCACTCTGAGATGAAGGTAGAGGTACAAAAAGTGAAAGACACACAGAGGCAGGGAGAGAAAGCAGGAGCAAGAGGGTGAAAAAAATAGAGACAAAGACAAGTAAGTGTCAGGTGGTGAAAGAGGAGAAAGATTGAGTTAGGGAGCAGATGATGGTGTAAGGACGAGAGAAAAGCCACCAGAGCAGTCTGGAGGCACGAGAAATAGCTGCCAGCATCAGTACTGTAAAATCATGGATTTTCTACTGATAATTCCTTCTCTGCTGAGGTTTAATTACTCTCTGCTGGAGCTATCTGTCCGCCCCCAGGTCTGGCCACACACAAAAAGGCCTTTGCATCCAATCATATAAGCTCGACCTTTTAACCCTTCATCTCCTCTCCAATCATGACATGACATTTCAGGTCTGTCAGGTGCAAACCATCCCTGCGCCCTGTGCAGCTCTGCTTCTCCGGGTGTTAAGGCACTATACTGCATTAATCACAGTGACATTGTAATCATAGCAGTTTTACCCTGAATCAGTATGCAGATTCCTGGGTATATTTCTTTGATTCAGAGCCTTGTCTCCGTCTCTCCCCACTTCTCCCTCGCTCTCCTCCTATTCCTGACCTTCGCTCATTCCCATGGTAACTGCGTCTTACTCGAGGATTGTTCCGATGGTAAGTCAAGTGGGCCAATCCTTGGGTTTTAAGTTGCGCATCAGCGGCGAAGCTTTTCAAAATCTAATTTAGGGGATTATCTCTCTATTGATTTCACTTAAAACTGATTCTTTTCTCTTCCTATCCTTCTGCTGCTGTGATAAAGTATCAGGGAAGGGAGCGCTGTGTGCGTTTGCGCGCGTGTGTGTGCGTGACATATCAAGCTTTTTTCTTCCTCCATGGACTTGAAGAGGAGGCTCAGTCGTCTCACTCGGCGGCGCACAGAGAGCACGCAAGAGTGTGTGCATGTTCATCTTTGTGCGCTCGTGCTGTTCCAACTTTTGGCGCCTATCTGCATCTGTCTGTGTGTGCTCATGCGGCACACACACGCGACTATCATCCTCCATGGCATTAATATTCATCTGTGTGTGCATTGAGCAGAACAGATTAGCAGGAGTAATGATGAGCATGTAATGATAAGGGGACCTCAGCAGTCAAAACTCAGTTAAACTCAACTGGAAAGAAGGAAGCAAACTCATTACAGCTTAACAGCCATTAGATTAGTATTAGTTTCTCTTTAAAGGGAATATCACTGCTGGTTTCCATGGATTAGCAACAGTGTTGAACCATTCAGGGGACATTATCACTACTGTTTTGGTATTAGAGTTTGTTGGCAGCTTCTACCGTTGTTAGCCATTTCCTGTTACTATCCGGTGACAGTTGCTTTCTTCGTCTGAATCCAAATGTCCGGACTGAGTCATCATCACATCGCCAGAATGCGAGAAGATGAAATGTGCTATTAGACAGGATCTTTCCATGTTTCATGGTATTGATATTGGAAACTTGCATGAGTATGCATGTTTGTACTTTAAAGAATAAATATACCAGCTAGGTACTCTACAGGTAGAACAAACTGACTATTAATCCACAGGCGTGTTTTGTTTTCTGATTTTATGATGTAGCAATATCACAAGGTAACAATAAGCAAAATAAGATTACTACATGTAAACTGTAAGCAATGTACACCAGAAAGCGTGTGACAGGATATTAGATCCTTTTTATTCCACTTTTTGTTATGTTCATATGTTACTTAACATACGAGCAGTATGATTTGAATGACATTACTAGCTTATGTTTGCCTAGTGTAAATTAAAGCATCAGCTATGCCTTTATAAAAGACACGGTGGAGAGATTGACATGAGTTTTAGCAAGTCTAGTTCCAACAAATACACAGTAGTGGAAACTGTGCTTTCTGTGGCGTTAAAACCCTTGCACACTGAAAGAAGTTGTTTTTTTCCATCTCCAAACTCTTTAACATTTGCAATATACGATGCAAAAGGCTTTTTTAACAGATGACATTTTGTAATGTTATGTAGAAAAAGCACATGTGTATCTTTACGCTGAAATTCATTTAGTAGCTGCTGCTATTGTGCATGACTTGCCAGAACGGAACCACTAATAATGCTGTTAGTAAATGTGCTTTTCCTACTACGAGAAGTGAAAAAAATGTTTCATGTGCAAAAGGCCTATACACAGTACACTCCAGGAAGATGACAGTAACTGCTTTAAATTGGGCCCAGGTCTAATTACAAACCATTCCTCAAACTTTAGTTCCAGTAAATAACCTGTTTTGTTTACTAGTACATTATGATTATCTTTTGTGAGATTATAGTTAAAAGACACAACTAAAAAAGGAATGAAATGAGGGAAAATGACTAAATGGCTGCAGTGGAGCACATCAGCACACACTGAAGGTATAGATTAGCAGACTTAGCAAGTTGCTGGTGAATGGGTGTTCACTGTTTGCCAACCTTCATTGTACTTGGCCTCAGTTACAGTGACGGGTTGTCATGGCAGAGGCAGTGACAAGTGTCTAGTAGGATCAATGATGGTGTGCGACAATGCATAAGATCGCATTTGTGTACCGGCATGTGCTGGTGTTTGTGGAGTTGGGGTCAGGGAATGTGTGTGCATGCCTGTGTGTGTGTGTGGCATGTAATCTACTCTCACACATCACAGATCACAGGCAAAAGGCAGCTGCCTGGTCATCTCACCCTAGGCCACCCTGGTGGCACACCATGATCTGGATGGGCCTTAAAAACACACACACACAAAGATACACATACACACCCAGATGAAACAAATTTTGGAAGGGAGCAAAGGATGCTAACAGTTACCATAGAAACGTGCCACAAAGGTAGAGGGAGAGAGGGGGAAACAGAGGAGGAAGCGGGGAGTTAGAGAGGGAGGCAGCAAATGAAATCAGCTCTGTCAATACGTTGCCAAGCAACATTCAACACTAACGAAGCTGGGTCTGATAACTTGTTGATAACACCAGTGGGAGAGCCAATGTGTGTGTGTGTTTCTGTGTGTGTGTGTATGTCTGAAACTGCAGTGTTATTAGCAGAGGCAGTGAAAGAGCCACTACTGAGACAAGCCCAAAGCAGAGATAAGGGGAGAGACCCTCTTTTAAAGGCAGGGTTACCAGTGGGCCTCAGGAACTCACACACACACACAGGCTGAACAAAAGACTTCAGCAGACCCTTACACAATAATGAATCACACAACAGGACCAAAAGAGTGGTGCTTAAACATTTTTTTTTTTTTTTTTTATTCAACCTTTTTTTTCCAAACCAGGAATGTACTAGTTTTTTCCTCTCTTTAGAGGTGTGTTGGAAGGGAAGGGGGCAAGAGGAATGGGGGAGGAAGAGGGAGGTTCAGGGGTCGTCGTGATGAGTAGACAAGGGAGTAAGGAGGAGAGAGAAAGAGGAGGAGAGGACACACAAAAAAAAAACCTTCTCACACAGAGGTGTCCGAAATACAAAGTCTCAACACGTCACATACGAGAGCCACCTCGCTCCACGGCCTCCGCTCGCTGGCTATTGGCACAAAGAAATACTCACACACACAAGTACACACACACCCTTGCACCAACAGAGAGGTGAGGGAGCTAGGCGGTATTTGCTTTTTTTCCCCTTCCTCTCTCTCCCCCCCAACCCCGTTCCTTAGAAACAGCACTTTCTTCTTTCTCTTTTCAACATGACAACCAGTGGCTGTGTCCGTGGTTTGTAGAAAAGCCAACACATTGAGTCAATCAGTTAAACACAAACAGTGAGAGCCAGAGACACAACTCTGAAATAACATCGACATGAAAATCAAACAATCCCCCCCCACCCAAAAAAAAAAAAGATAAATTGAGTCCAAGAGATACTTGACATTCTGCTGAGAGGGGGGGGGGTGAGCGAGGGAGCGAAATGGACTGGAAACAGGGCAGTGGCTTCTTCGTTGGAGTCGACGCCGTAAAGTCCGAGAAGTTTTTTTTTTTTTCACCCCTCAAAGGCAGCAAGCATTTTTGATTAAAATACTGTCATTTTGGATCGGAGTGCTCCGAAGAGTCGCAGAAGTTGTTGAAGAGAGAGTAACAGACACTTCATTTGGCTTGGAGGATTTGTTTTAGGTACTCTGAGCATGTTTAAATAGACACAGACTTAACAGCATACATAAAAAAAACACAAGTCGGTAGTTGTACAAAAAGAAGAATTTGAGGTGTTTTCCTCTCATTTCATCTTTGAAATCAGTTTGGATACAGTCAAATACAATCCAAAATGACCCATATAAAAAAACCATATCTGAACATCTTCATCATCATGTGTAATTCAAAGTAATTCTGGACGCATGTGACACTTAAGTATGAAAGATATCTCATTATATGATGTTACATACTGATACAAAACACAGCTGAGAAATGTCGCAAGCTTCAGATTCAAACACTGGCTTCACACAGAAAACATGGCTATATCACTGGAGGCCTCATGTGTGTTGTGTGTGTGTCTGAGGAAAAAAAAAAAAAGCTTAAGCTCTCCATTGCCACCCAGTTTACATATAAGCCATAAACATGTTTCAGCAACACAAAACAGCTTTATTAGGTATGCACACGTGAACATATTGCACCTCTGAACACAGCGTCGCGTTATTGCCCTCCAAAGGTTGAGGTGCCGGGCACTAGCGTGTTTGTGTGTGTGTGTGTCTCTGTTGAGGGTGTGCGAAAGAGAGGCAAAAACACAATCCCTCCCGTGTCCATCGGGGTTAGTCTTAATCACATAAAATACAGAGTCATATGAAAGCAATCAGCATTTTTGTCGAGTGTAGGTGAAAAGTGTGCGCGAGTGCGTTTGCAGGAGAGCAAGCAGGAGCAAAAGAGAATGTATGTCATTCAATGCAATCAGTAGGCATTTGTGACAGTCATTAAAAGGTGTGAAATGTGTGTAAGGTTGCGTGGGAGGGTGTGTTTGTGTGTGTGTGTGTGTCAAACAGAGAGAAACAGAGTGTACCCGCTGCCTCGGGCCTGTGTGTGCTGCTGTAATAAATGAGAGAGCATGTTTGCATGAGCCAGAGACGCATTTCAACACAAATTTTGGCGGAAAGGAGGAGCAAATCTGAAATGTGCCACCTCACGCTAACGTAAAGTGTGACCGAGTCACAGGAAATGTGTGTGTGAATGTGTGCGCGAGGGTGTGTGATGAGATCTCCTTTCCACGGTAAGAGTTCAACTCCTCCAAAATCCGTTTTTGGCTGTCGGTCCATCGCCTCCGCCCAGGAGGCTCAGGCCCTCTGTTTAAAGAAAAGGTTTCTCTCCTTCGCCAGCCACTCCTTCAAACTGTTCTCTCCATCCTTCCTTCCTTGGGATCCTTCACCTCTCACTCCTGCCGCTCCCATCCTCCCCTCCCTTCAGCTTCTTTTTCTTTAGTGTGCAATTCCTTCACAGTCTTTTCTTTCCTCGTGTCCCTCCCTCCCTTCCTCTCTTTCTGTTTTTTTTTTTTAAGTTCTGCATTCAGATGCCGCTTTATTCCTCCTCCCCAGACAGCACTCTCTCTCACCCTGTTCTTTTTCCTTTATTCTTCTTTTTCATTTTACACCCTCCTCATACCTCCATCACCGCCCCTCCCTCCCCTCCCATGCCCCTCACTTCTTTTCACTTCTGCGTTTCAAAAAAAGTGTTTGGAAAGAAAAGAAAAAACTTTCATAGATGGTTCTACCTCAACACTTCCACAAACGAGGTCTAAACTTCAAAACTACAGCATAGTACAAGGAGCTATAAAAATATACACAGAGTTCAGAGACCCTAGAGGGGAGGGAGGGGGGAGAGGAGGACGGGAAGGAGGGAATGAATGAGAAAGGGAAGAGAGGAAGAGAGAAACAACCTCTGTTCGCCGGGAAAATTAAAAAAGGGATTAAATTAATATACAGCGCAAAGGGAAAAGGAAACAAGGTCGTTCTAAGTAGTGAAAAACAAAAACAGCAGATAAAAAAAGCCTAGCAACAGAAGTGTAGTTTAACAGAGTGGGTAAAAATAATAAACAATAGAAAACAGAAAAAACATCTAGAAATTATTTACTGGATATTCATATATATAATCTATAAGTGTTGATAGCGATAAAAAAATCTCACTTTTTTGATATTCACTCACTATTTTGTGTTTTGGTATTTAAGACAAGTCTAAAGAACACACGCGTACGCACAACCACTCACACACAAAGTGTACACACACACGCACACACATACACGCAAACTAAACCCCACACGCGCATATGCCAACTCATATGCAAACTGTACTGAAGCGCACTAACTGCACGCACACGTCTAATGTGGAGCAGCGGCGCCATAATTATTATCCAAGTCGTACGCACACGCGCACTTTATTAAAATATACAAGATTCTGAGTGTCACCGATTGGTCAGACCTCCTCAGACCTGGGTTTGGTCATGTGACCACTGCCTGGGCTTGCTGATTGGGCGAGTCCGAGGCCCCTGTTTCCTCAGGAGAAACAAACAAAAACAAACTAGTATCCTAATGGTGAGTTAGTGGCAGGGGCCGGTCTCTGGTAGGCTGATGGTGCTCTGAGGGGCGGTGCGGTGGGATAGGCAGATATGGCCTCTGGGAATCAGAGTTCTCTGGCGCTAAGTGGCTTCAGGGGTGTCGTTTTTTTTTTTATGTTAAGCTGTAGTTCTTTTCTTTTTTCTTTTTTAGAAAATCACATGTCCCAACACCAGGTCCATACTCCTAGAAAAAGAGTGTGTGTCGCACATACACACCGGCGTTATGAGGACGACTCTTCAATTCAGCACGGGTGGGGCTCATCTAGCTCTGAGTTAACAAGAAGGGGGCACTCAGAGGCTCTTGCCCATTTGTGAGGGCCTTGTTAGGAAGGGCTACGTACGGTTACGACGTTGCCCTTAACACACACTTAGAGGCCCAGCTGTGTGAGAACGGGGCGGGGTGTTTTATTCAGCTAGAAACACAACTGTGGCCGGGGGCGTGGGCTCAGGGGGGCGGTGAGTGGGGTCCAAGGGACAATACTGGTAGCATTGAGGGTTTCAGGGTCGGTGCTGTGATGGCAAGCTTTGCTGTGGCTTTATTTGGAGGAGGGAACTGGTTGATAATGGGTGGAGGGAGGTGGGTGTGTCCAGTTGGCTGGGGCTGCGGCCGTCTCATACTTTGTAGTAGATATTGGCTGGGCTCTGAGGCGGCATCTCCTGCACAATGTAGACAGGGTGTCCGTAGTCCCCGCTGACTTTCTCATAGTGCGGGCAGTAGGCTGAGTCCGACGTCCGCAGGGGGATGATGATGTCGCTTGGCTCTGAACCATTGTTGTTGGAGCTGGTGATGCCCCCACCGCCTCCCCGCTTGGGACTGGTGAGCGATGACAGCGACAGTGGAGGGTGGTGGGTGTCTGAGTGCTTGGCGTGCCGCCGTCGGTAGCACACTACACAGATCACGGCAGTCACCAGCAGCAGGAAGGCGGAACCTCCCGCGGCCCCAGCGATTAGGGCGATGTTGGAGGGCTGAAGGGGCCCGTTCTCGTTGCCACCGCCCTCACCGCCGAAGTTGTTGGATCCTCGAGACTGGGTGGAGTTCCCTGCACCACCTGAAAGAAATCATAAAGTTATCTTAGTCTTAGTCTATCCACAAACTGCTTTCAGCGTTTCCTGTTGAGATATATATATGCTTATCACTTCACAAATATACCAGAGCAATAACAGAACTTGCTTTCACAATTTGTGTTTTCATGAGATTTAAAATAAACATACCAATCTTTATGGCTCTGCACCACAATGACATGAGTAACAGTGCTGGTTTAGCTCTGCTAGTGAAGGCTGCCGAGACTTAACCCAGTGGAATGCAGGAAGCATGCAGCAAATCTCACAGAAGCTTACATGCGGCCTCTTTATTGATGTGATTGAAGTGGACAGCAGCGCATATAAAAAGGAGAGGAATGTCCGTAGATTCGCTGTGTGACTGTGAGTGAACTGTGCAGCATATACTCTTGTGGACAGCCTGGCTAAGCCGCAGTGTGTATCAAGGTAACACACTCTATTTCCCTAACCTTAACAACTGTATTTACTTAGCATTACAGCCAGCCACATGAAGAGAGCCTCCCCCGCTCTTCGTCTACCACCAGACCACACACTGCTGGCCTTCCTGCCTGCCTGTCTGTCTTTTTATCTGTCTGTCTGTTTATCAAACTGTCTGTCACACTATCTTTCTGTTTCTCAGACGATTTCTCCCTCTGTCTGTTGTGGGTCTGCCTGAAACCTAAGATCTTCACAGCCTCAGAGCTCACAGTTTTTCTCTGCAGGTGGTCGGGTCAGAACTCAGCAGGTGGATGATGGTCTGGAGGTGTGTGTGTGTGTGTTTGCGTGTGCATGTGTCTATATATTTATGTGGCTCTAGCACTAGGCCGTGTGAAAGTGTGTGGCGAACTGGTTAAGGCCGGTAATGCGAGTCCCTGCTTTACAGAACCTTTGGATTGGTCTATAATTATTCTCGGCACACATCCCCTTCTTTTCTCTGTGTCTCTCTGCTGCGTCTCCTCCGTTTCCTCGCCCTCCCTCGCTCCGTCGTTCTCTCCATCTTTGGGTTATTGTAGCTTTAATGACCTACCTTGCTCTGAGCTCAGTGCCTAGCAACACAAGTACACATATGACACACGCACACTAAGGTACGGACATACACAACCAAGCGAGCAAACACACCTCGTCCCCGTGCAGCTAGGCCCCCCGTCGCGGTGGACTGACTGGGAGCAAAGCGTTAACGCTAGACGTCGATTACACACCCTTCTCCTCCTCCTGCTTTCTTCCTTCCTCCATTAACTCAACATCCCTCACTCTCCATCTCCATTATGACCGCCGCCTTTCACCGGCTCTCTTTATTACATCCTCTTCCTTCACCTCTCCTCCTCTGCCTCCTCTTCTCCCCCTATTTTCTGACTCTCACTCCCTTTTGTGTCCCTTTATCAAGTTCAGACTTTAATGCCTTCTTTTCCCCTCCTGTCCCCCTTTTTTATTTCATTACTGAATTTCACCTTGGACAGAGATGACCGGCAGGTCCGAAATAAAAAGAAGTCAAGGTGATAACATACTGTACTGTTAACCTTCTTTTAAACCTTCCTCCTCTATTTCCTGAGTACAACTCACGATTTAGAAAGAATAGATACATTTTTCTAGAGATGCTTCCACTAAACTGTTGCACAAGTTTTAATGCAAATTTCTGAAATCAGGAGGAGAGTGTGAATCATCAACAACCTTTACATGAATACATTCTAGAAGATGTGACAAGTTTACATAATTAGCACCAGTAACGCTGATGCATCGTGGCATTTCGTTGCTGCTTCCCACATAAGATGACAGTTGTTTTCTTCGAACAAATTAATTTGTCTCTTCCTATCCATGTGCACTGGTGGTGTTTTATCAGCCACTATGGCGATATAGAAGGGCCTCGATGTGCACCAGGGGGCCCTGTGTGTGCTAGCAACTTTGCAGTTGCATAAATTCCTTACACCGCTTCTGTGCTTTTTGTGTTTCTAACACAACGTGACATGAATACTGCAGCAGAAGATGCAGAAGCCGTGTGTTCCATCGCTTTCAATATGCCAACTTTTTCACTTCAGACAAGCATAACATTTATTTTTTGAATTTCTGGCAGTTTTATTTAATGGGAAATATACCAACTACACTGGAAAAGGTAGCAGAAATTCATACCATACCACTGTCATAACCAGGAACCAGTGTAATATAAAGCCGTATCCATATCTCCCTTTTTTTCATGCATGTAGCTATACATTGGAAGTGACTGCTGCATTTGCTGTGTAACCTGTTATCAACTGCCATTTATGTTACTGTCTCAGTACTGTCAAGTTAGTGTCATGGCTTCACTATCAGATAAAAAAAAAAAAAAAACACTTGTCCAACAAAAGTGGTGAAAACTGATATTGGGGAAAAGATATTGGGAATTAACCAAATGTCTAAATATTGAACCTATAATAAAACCTCCATGTTTTAAGTCTTTAGGCTATTACTATGTAAATCGAATCACGAAAAGTCACGTTACAGTACCTTGGTTGCCAGTAGTTTCTGTTTGCATTGTACAGAAAACTGTAGAACAACTGTTAACAAAACCAAGACCAGGTGTGAATCTAAAGATTATAAATCCACATCTGTGGTTTGAATTAGAATTTTATCTTCAGTGGACATCTGAGACCCTTCAAGCACCATAAAGAGTGAGTTATATATGTTTGCGATTTAACTGAGTTATGACAGATGAAGCAGATTAATTTGAGGCAAATAATGTCAACTGGGTGACAAACTGGGTGAAAAAAATGTAGATGCTGTTCAGAGAACATATCTGTTCTGAGAGCATTATCTGTTCATATCCCAATATATCCCAATAACGTATCTGTATTTGTTTACATCCCTAGAGAGGATCCGATGAGAAAAACAAACAAAAGAGGATCTGTGAATAACCAGCAACTGTGAGTGCACAGTTATTAGCTGAAACAATTTCAAGTGTATTCACATGAGGATTAGAAATTCTACCACAACTGCTGTGTCAAAACAATTATTTCAGATATGCAGATACATGTGTGCTAATATGTCCTTGTCTGAGAGTCAAAAATGTGTAAAACCCCCAATTATGTGAGTGATGTCTCACTGGCTCGCAGCGTGTCCAGCGTTATTTGTCTCATTCCAGTAAAACAATGCTTTCTGTTGTCAGTGACTCAGTTGTCACCTATGTGAGGTATGGACAAGTGATTTGAAAGTGCATCAATTCACACATTTGGCATAGTACACAAATTCACCATTAAAAAAAGAAAAGAAAAGAGAGAGAGAGAGAGAGAAACAAACACAACTGAGAGCGAATTGTGTTTTTTCTTCTCCACAGAATGACTGTGAGGTACAGCTTGAATCTAGCCTCTCTCCATTTCCATCTCCTTGTTCTATTCCCCTCTCCTCTTTGCTTTTCAATTATTCTTTTCTTTCTCCTCCTTATGTGCCTCCCATTTCTCCCCACTCTGCTCCATCATTCCCCCATGCCTCCTCTTTTCTCTCCCCTCATCTTTCTGTAATTCTCATCTTTCTCTCTCTTTCTTTCAAAGTCTCTCACTCAGATGAAACTACAGAATCCAGGCCGCCCGAACTAATGACAATAATAACTCTCTAAAATGTTGCCGCCGGTCTAGCCCTCTCTCCCACTGCCCTCTCTCCCTTTCTCCTCCTGCGTCTTTTTTCCTTCCTTCTTTTTCTTGTCCTTCTCCCAAGGTAGCTATTAGCCATCCATTCCCCGCCTGCAGCACTTAGCTTAGCAGAGACGGGGAGGAGAGGGATGGAGAGAGAGAGAGAGAGACAGAAAGATATGGAATTAAATAGAGATCCACAGATGTCACCGCTGCACATTCTCCATCTGTCGCCTCCTCCCTCACTCTCCCCACTGCTTTTTGCTTTTTATCTACCAGTCTCTACTTATTCCCTCCATCCATTTTGTGGATGGATCCACTGTGGATTATCTCCATTTAGTCTTCTGCTTACCTGGGTTCCTGCTGGTGGTGCGTCCCACTGTCTCCTTCTTCGGAGGCAGTCCATATGGGCCTGTGGAGGAAAAGCAAGGGTGGATGAGCCGAGCGGTAGACATACTGTGACAGACTTGTGCTTCTATAACAGCCAATGCTCTCAGGATTGGAACCAATAAGTGACATTAGCAGAAAGAGAGAGAGACAGCCAGAAAGGGAAACAGAAGAAGAGCTTTAATAAAGCCCTCCCTACCTTCCACTGCCATTATTGGAGAGCACATATTGATTGGGCTTCGATGTGCCGTGTATGAGCACTTTACCATTTGTTTGAATGGGAAACTAAAGAGAGGCCGTTTGCTGTTTTGGCCAGAGCGAGTTTACACAGGGCCATAACGGCTTGTAATCTGTAGTCGCTAAATCAGGCCATCTGTCTAGCAAGCCCTCAGTAATGGTGATGGCATTAAAGTGCGTTTATGTGACACACACACACACACACACACACACACACACACACACACATTCACTTCTCACTGCTGAAAGAGATGGTTCAGAAAACACTAATTTCATTTGCTTCTGAGGCATCTGGCCAACAGTAGGCTGCAAGAATATTTTATGTTGGCATATGACTATTCAGCTCTGCAGTGTACGAAGCACTTTAATAAGAAGCTGTGCTATTGGTCACTGCAGGGGAAAGCAAAATAGATATGGATGAAACTGTACAGCAAACCCACAAAAACACACACTGCATCAGTATGTGTGTGTATATGTGTGCACAGCTGTCAACCTATATATACTGACATTTAGAGAAGTGTAAGGCTATTGGCTGGTGGCTCCCTCATGAGAGCCCACCAAACAGAAGTTAGGGGCGGTGCTGTCTGGATCAATAGGTACTGCTGTGTGGTCAGCAGGGGCTAGTGGAGGGAGGTTCAGCCCGTTTCTGTGTGTTTGTGTGCGTCTTTGTGTGTGTGACAGAGACAGAAAGCAAGCAAGATAGATAAAAAATAAAATAAGAGGCGACAGGTCAGCGTATGTGTGTGGGACAACGCTGCAAAGCATGTGTTTGTGTGTGTGTGTGTTCCTCCCAGTGGAGCAGGGCGCCATATCTCATCAGAGATCACCATGAGGCGGCACGTCGCTTATTTAGACGACAAACAACACAGACGTGACCTTTCCGCCACATAGCAGATAAGACAGAAAGATGGAGGAAAAGAGAGAAAATAACAGGGAGGGAGAGGTGTAAGGAGAGATGGCCAGCATGAGAACTGAAAGGGAGGTGATGAGGACGGGGAAAAAGGGAATTTGAAAAGGAAGCGAGCGGCGTTGCTTTAATGAAAGGGCGAAAGGAGGGAATAGCAAAGAAGTGGAGGAAGGACAAAAGGAGGAAAGAGAAAAAGACAAGTTGAAGGGAAAGGAAAGATGAAAAGAAAGACGCGGGCGCATTTTAGAACTTCACAGAGTCACGCAGAAGTGACAGAGAGTTTGTGTGTGTCTGAGAAAAGTAGCATTTCCATTGCCCGTGTGGTGAAAGAGCCAGGGGAAAGCAAGTGCGAGTGTGTGTGCGTTGGCACTTCTATTGAACTGAGCTGACTACGCTGATATTGCGAGCTGATAGAGGCACAGCAGCGTCACTTGGCTCTTTGCTGAAGAGCACCTACAATACACAAGCCCTGATAACACAAACTAGGCTAAAGAAATAGAAATAGGCAGGTGTGTGTTTATATGTTTGCGTGTGTGTGAGTGAGCTGGGTCATGTGAAGGACAGGTACCTATTATGTGTAGGAATGTGCAGGTCAGTGAAAATGCTTAAATGGCCCTTTTTTTCTGCAGCTTTTTTCCCCCCTAAAGTCTGCAAGTGAGGGTCATTACCTGTGAATATTCTCCAAACAAATAATACATGTGTGCAGCTACAAGTCATTAAAAATCACTGAATGTGTGCTTTTAACACTGAAAGGAGCCATTTTGTTACAGTGCTTTAGCTGGCAGGTCTGCTGTTTGTTCTGGTGTGTGCACGTGGGTCCATATGTCTGTGTTCATGTTACGCGATCAGGTCCCAGCTTTCTTGTAATGTATATAGTGCACAGGGATGTGTGTGAATTTCAGTGTGTGTCCTTCAGTGTGTGTGTCCAGCATGAGTCAGTAGTAGTTAAAAGGCAGAGTGAGAAGGGAGTCAACAGGGCTCATTAGAGCTGACTGATCCCACACTTCTCCGCTGTTCTCACCACTTAACGAGCCCTAATATGCTCAGCAAGAACACACACGCACAAAGAAGTGCTGTATGGGTGTGAGCGTACGCGTTTAGAAGATGTGTGTAACAAAGAGGAAAGAGAGATGGTTTAAAAGTGGATGAGGCTGCATGTCAGATAAGGTGCGGTAATGAATTTGCGCTGCTGTGTACTGTACAGATGGGAGATAATGTGAGATTCGGTGGACGGGAGCCAGTGTGTGTTAGTCAGACTGTGTCAAGCGGGCGATTGTGTGTGATGCATGATTAACAGTGTGTGTGTGTGTGTGTGTGTGTAAGAGAGTGAGATAGGAGTGGTGTGTGGTGGGCTCCAGCGGTTGTACATATGGGGGGGAGTTCACATGTGGGAGACTTGAGAGAAAAGCAGAGAGAGAGAAAGAAAGGTGAGAGGACTTACTCTGTCCCACTTTCAGGACCACTTTCATGCCTTGTGTGGCACACACTCCACCTCTCATGCTATCCAGGCCTTGGCGGGTCCCATCTGACGTAGCTGGAGGGGTAGAAACACAAAATAACACAGTTAGCCATGTAGCAAGATGGTACACACACACACACACACACACACACAGTGGAAACCCATCTGTTAAAGGCACACAAATTCACCCTCTCCAAATCTATAGCTGACGCCAACAATAGCTTCTATTCATATGGTCAGCCACAGCAGAGAGCCGACGAGTGACATTTGCAGAGGCAGCGATTTAAAACTCCACCAGAAGCTCTGAAATGTCAAACTACGAGGCGGCAGCACTTTAATAAGTCCTCATTTAGCAGTGTGCTGGAATTCATTAATACCCCCGCCTCGCCGCATGGACTCAACCGCTTTCAGTCAACTGCAATTGCTGCTCGGGCTGGAGAAACAGAAAGAGAGGGGGGGAGCAGTCTGTAGAGGGAGAGACTGATTGATGGTAAAAAAAAGGGGATGGTAATCCAATCAAGAGCACATATGAAATAAAATGAAGCCCCTGAGACACAAACCACGGTGTGGAGAAAAACTCAACCTGACTGTGCAGGCTGTGTTTATGAGTTAAAGCTCCCCACTTGGTAACACCCTATTATTACTGTCGTTCTGCTTATGTTAACTTAAGTGAATTAAAGAGAATTTTTGATTTGAAATTGAAGGACTGATGTGGTAATACAGGCAGTGAGGGATTTGACATGAATTTTTTAAGCTATTAAAGCTTCTCTTGCACTGGAGAAAAAGGGAAAAAAAAGCAACAACTCAATCAAAAACAGCAGAGGTGCGATGTCGGATTTCAAATCAGCATTCTAACCTGTTCAGGAATCAAACAAGTTTATTTCTAGTGAAGCTTTAAGGAGGCCAAAGGAAGTCAAGCAGTGCTGATAAAGTGCACCGGCAAGAAGAGGATGTGTGAGAGTGCACGGATCCCTGTAACACGCTAACACTTTCTCTTACATAAAGCCTGTCAGCGAATGCATTAAAGATCACTGGACTGCAGGTCACAGAGACTGCAGGAGGAGGAAGGAGAGAATCGGGAAGGAGAGAGAGGAACTGTAAAAAAATATGAAGATGCACAGACAGTGTGAGAGGAGAGGAGGAGGTGAGAGGTGAAGAGATGAGAGAGGGCGTCAAAGTGAGAATCACACCTCTGTGGCTGATGCGCCATCAGTTGTGCAGCCGGTCTTAATCATTCATACACAAATGTGAACAGTCTCCAGCTACGACTGCACTCACCGCTGCAAATCACAGCGGTTAAATAACACACAAACTTCTGTGTCTTCAAAGTTTGACTTGACAAAGGGATGGATGTGTATCCACAGCAGCTGGGGGAAAAAAAAGCAGTAATACATATTTGTCCTTCCACCAACCCACCCAAACACTCCTGCACACACCACCCGTCTATCCTTATTTTCACCATTATAGCCCCCAAGGCTAACTCTCACCTCTTCTCCTTAAAAAAAAGAAAAGAAACCATTTTCCCCCCGCCACTACGCTTCAGGCTATAGATTAGCCTGTCTGAAGGGAAGCAGAGAGGGAGGGATGGCGGATGGCTCGGGAGAGAGAGCGAGACAGAGGTGTGAAAAAGAGGCAGCTTTACTTCTAACACCTCCCTCTCTCCCTCTCTCCTTCCATCCCTGCAGGATGCTGAGTGTGAAAGCAGGAGGAGGAGAGAAGCAGGCTGAGGTCAAGGCGAACAGCAGTGCGGTGGGAAAGCCAGAAGACAGGGACGAATGAAGAGATATATAAAGAAGGTTTAAATAAAGTGCTGTGAAAAGTTTTTGCACTATTTGTTGCACTACAGAATCATTTATATATCATAGTTTTTTTTTCTGTCTCTTATGAGACCTGTGTAGTATTTTCCTCTACATTAATGTGTGAGGAAAATTTAATTTATTTTAATGAAGCTCGAATAAATGGGAAGTAGCCGAGTGTGTCAAATTAAGTACAGCTCTAGTTTGATCAGGGCTTAATTGTTTCATGGAAAAAATATATCTATCTTTAAATGAAACATCTTTGAATGTTCAGAATTTGTGTTTAGGTTGCACCAATGTGTGATTAAGTTGTGGATGTGGGTGGATTCAGAAGTAATATATTTAATGTAAGAACGCAGACACGTTCGCACACACAAGAGCTTTCAATTCTGCTTGCTTGATCTGTGTGAAGATTTATTTCATAGATTTATTGAAATAATTAGAATTTGGAATAATTATAACAAAACAAACTGTCTGCTCACGGGGCACAAATTTTTCCACAAAAGTCAGGAAAAGAGAGAAACACAATAAAAGTTGTTCCCACATTACTATTTTACAGTTTTATTTATTTTTTATATTAAAACATACATTTATTTTACGATATTCACTCAAGCAAGATAGTTGTAGATTTCCATGTGGACCAAATAGGAAAAAAATATGTTTTCATGCACGTGCATGTTAATAGCAGGCATTAGTAGTTGAAACATTCAGAAGCTTAGCTAAAATAGAGTTTTGTACTGAATTATGTATACAAATATGATTATTTAACAAATGAATTCAGTACAACTGCATTACACAGCAGCTCTTTTTAACATCGTTAATCATGCACTGTAAAACATAACTTCAAAATATGAGTCAAAGGGCTGCCTTAAAATTTAACATCAATCCTTGAAAGCAATTTTTTCTTCCAAAGAAAGTTAATGTTATCTTAATTGAATACTGCACATATCAACTGTTAGTCTTGGTGAATATAGGTGGTGGTTCAGTTAAGTTAAGTTAATTAAAAAATATTAGCTGATTCCACAAAAAATCCTGAATGACAATTTACAGCGTGCGTTCTTTCCTGAGGTGTTACTGGAATACAAAATAGTGAAAATGGATGATAATAAAATCGTCAAAATCTTTAGACTTTCTTGGAAAATTTGTTCTCCGTTTACTAAGTAAAAGTTAAGAAGATGGCATGAGAGAGATTACATGGTTTTACTCTCCAGCAGACGCAGAATGGAATAAAGATGGGCTGAGTGTA
Source organism: Sandelia bainsii (assembly GCA_032362345.1). Taxonomy (NCBI): domain Eukaryota; kingdom Metazoa; phylum Chordata; class Actinopteri; order Anabantiformes; family Anabantidae; genus Sandelia; species Sandelia bainsii. The sequence continues at coordinate 14,196,626 of JAUMHL010000011.1, forward strand.
GCACGGGGGAATGAATGGATGGAGGATGGCATAAATACCCTTAACCGGTCAGAGAGCGAAGGGCGGAGGACTATGATTTCGGAGAATAATAACTACTGATACACGAAGGAGGACAAGAAGGTGACAGGAGACGAGGGAGGAGAGGAAGAAGAGGGCGAGGAAAGTAGGAGGAGGTCGGGCAGGGAAGCGAGGCATGGAGACTGATTGCCTGTGACAAGCTGTTGGTGATATGATGGGGACAGGAGACTATGTGAGACGATAGAGATGACCTAGAGCCCAGCGAAGAAGGGGGAGAGGAAGACAAGATTAATAGACGGAGAGAGGGAAAAGTGGTGGAACAAAGAAAAAGTAGAGAAGTTAAAAACAGAAAGTAAGGAAAGAGTTTAAATGACATGATAGATAGCGGAGAGGTAAAAGACTCTAATGTCTCCATTATGGAAAAGTGGAGCAGTAATGGATACAAAGAAGAGGGAGACACAAAGGGAGACAGAGACTGAGAGCAGGAGAGCAAAATTGAACCAGGAGAGCTTCCACAAATGTGATTTTGCAAATGCAAGCTATTTTTTTAACATCATAATCAACAGGTCACAAATACCACAAAGGCAATTTTTGTTAAAACAGTGAGCTGTATCACCATAAATCCTCTTAAATCCATTAGACATGAGACAGGTGCCACTATTTCTGTGAGTCTCAATTTCACAGGAACAAAGCCAACAAAGAGATCGTAGCTGCTTTGTCCTTGGCTTGAAAAATGTTCCCCCTCCCAATCTTTGGTTGCTAAACAGTGGAAATGCTGCAGATTTCCCTGCACTTGAGGGGGAGAAGATATCACCAAATCAAGGTAGAAATAATCACAGAACATCTGTGAAATCCTGATGAGAGACACAGATGAGAGCGGGAAAGATGGGGAGATGTGGCAACTGGCATGTCTCAAATATTCCCCACCTCACTTACAGAGGACAGAGTGAGAGAGAGAGAGAGGGAGAGAAGCGAGTTGGGAGGAATGTATAGAGCGATTTGGGATGAGATAAGAGGGGAAAGAAGGAAGAACAGTGAGAGAGAAAGAGGGAGATAGGGGAGGGTGAGGAGGGATGAGTAATTGAGACAATGATCAGCAGTGATGGGGGGGATTTGAAACGCCAGAGGACAGAGGGGAGGAAGGGCGTCGCTCCGCCACCCTCGTTCGACAGGAAGACAGGAGGGAGAGGCGGAGGAAGTGGAAAAACGTAATTAATGAAATAATACCGCAGTCAACCTCAATCAGAGTGCACAGCGCTGGGGCCCTGCACACAAAGAGGCAGGCCGGGGGAGGAGTGAGAATCGAGTCCACAGAAGAGATCACAGAGTGGATGAGAGTCTTTCTCCGTGTCTCTCTTGTTATTACCAAGGGTCAGCGCAGGGCCAAGCCTCTTCTCTGCCTCCATTATCGCTGCTGAAGTTGGCCGACCATTACATAAAAGTGGACAATAACTCCAGTGGAATCATATCATACATCGCTCATTCATTCAGGAGCCTAAACCCCAGGTCAGACCTGCATTCAGCTCTATATCGACTGTCACTCACTGCAGTCGACTGTGCAGAGTTATTTCATTTGCATCAAAACGTATCCCGAACCTCAATGTTTGCCCTCCCACTCTATTGCGTCCCTCTCCTGTGTTGTGTTTTGCAGCCCTGGTTAAATATTCTACACATGCAGAATGACAGCCGACCTCCCGCAGCAAAACACTTGCTCCAACCTGAGTGATGTGAGTTTGTGTACTTGCTGATGTTGTTATTTCCATCACGTCCTTCAGTCTAGTTTGGGACATGACTCACATTTCACACTGCTCAAAAGTCACGGGGAGTGGCGTTTTATTGCCTGATTTCACATATTTCTAGCTGAAATGTGATTTGCAGCATATTTTTGGAGGTGCTCATACTGCTGGAGGTGCTGAAATCCAGAAAAGCAACACAATCCATGGTCATAGTATTGATCAGGCATACTGGGCAGCTACTCCCCGAGAACTCCAGAAGTCTCAAAAGTAAAAATAAAAAAAGGTTCAGTAATATGCACAAATTAATTACCAGTAACAAAAACACAAGACACTATAACTGGGTCATTGTTACCTAATCTTGAGGCCCTTCCTTGTTGTACGTAGCCTGAAAGGCAAAACCCGGGGTAAAGGAAGTCTTCAAATCCCTCACTGCTGCTTTAAAAGCTCGAAGCTGTGACCACAAGGTAATAACTAAATGCGACAGCGATGAGCATACCAACATTTTCATCAGCCCCGCACTTGTCTCATGTAATGGGGACATGTCCCCCTCCCCACACCCCCTTACCCATGCCAAAGCTAATTCAAGGTGGTGCATATATTATAAAATAAGTGTGTTTTTATGTGTTTTATTTGAAGCTGACAGGAAGCATAACGTACACAGAGAAGGGAAGGTCAGCAGGGGACCACAGCTCAATTTTTCCCCCAGGCCCTCAAACAGATTAATGTCACTCTTGTCATTGTTAATTTATGACGTTAGGATTTCTATGATAGAAGGATTGAGGTGGAACTGTCTATGTACTGCAGTTGTGTATAAATACAGTATGTGTGGCCACGTTACTGCAACAGTGCAACCTAGCTGTTGTACCACACGCACTCAAATTACACATGCATGCTTTGAGCCTGAAGAGGGAACATGTCTTCCGATGACAGCTAGATTAAAGGGAGCAAAAATGGGAATGTGGTGCACAGCAAAAGAGCAGATTAAACAGCAAACAGTATGAATAAACAAGAAAGGTCCAGGGAAAAAAAGGGGCCGGGGAGGAACAAAGCTCGCTCGTGCTCTGCCGTCTCATGTTCCACGAGCGCAGCATGAGCATCTCCCCTCTCCTGTGGTGTGTGATGGCGTGTTAGCCGCGTCATGAGTGTGTCAGGTTAACAAACGCCATAATCCAACAAATGCAAATGCGACGTGAAAGACTGAAGCGCAAGTGGGTGTTTTGTTTCGCTCCTGGCACACTGGTGCATGCTACGGATAGAGCGGTTTGGAGTGTGTATGTTCCTCTCTGTGTGTATTTGTGTCAGACTGTGTGCAAAGTGCTCCCATCTGTGCAAATCAACCTAAAACCAATGTGTTACTTCACAGCAGCTTTGCCTTTAAATTCCTCCTTTTAGTTCCACTTGTTTGGATTTTGGACCACACTCTCCAGAAACAACCACTAAACTAAGTTTGTCACTTGGGCAGACTTGGAACTGTGTGAGTGTGTGTACGTGGGTGGGTGCAGAGGGGCCTAGGGGGTGGGATTTACTGATGCCTTCCTGTTTAAATTTGTAGTTCTCAATCTTCAGGAACTCTATGAGTTCCATGTGTGTCATCTAGATGATGAAGAGCATATAACCTGATCCCCTCTCCCTTGAGGGGGAGCTGAAGGATTCATGCACCCCTGCAAAAAAAAAAAAAAATCCTGGATCTTACCAATGAAATTTCCTGTAACTAAAAACGTCTTCATAAATCTCCTATGGTGCTTTAATAAGCCGGCTATGACGCATTAATGAACTATCACAAGCCATTACCTCGCTGAGGCGGCAAGGAGGGGAGAAGGCATTAAGTTGTGTATTGAAACAGAACAGGCATTATTACAGCTCCCCCTTGAAAAAAAACACTGCAGTCGAGTATTATTTTCACATTCCACTTCCAAACACACAGCACGCCATTACTCCCAACATAGCATGAGCTTTTCCAAAGTTGTTTTTCTGCAAAGGGTGCAAGTTTTCAGTTCAATTGTTCCAGACAAAGGCCCACTGTTGCCTGTGTTGTGGCAGCACTTGATCCACAAATGGGACCGGCTACAAACAGGTACAACACAAAGGCGTCTGCATGTTTGGCGCCTCTGTTGCACAGTGACATGATGGTATGCAAGTGGTTTGGAGAAAGGAGAAGTGAGATATGCGTTGATATCGCATGAGGTAATGCAACAGTGAAGAGATTTGTGCTGATTGATCTCTATTGTTAAATATAGTTAAATAAAGTTCCTTTCTAATACCGATACATGATGCTGCTCGTCGAGCATTGAGTGAAAAGTGCATCAAAAAACAGCATTTATAGGTACTTTGGTTTCTATGGTTACCAATTACTTACTTTTTTAGTAGTTTTTACATAAAAGAACATTTAATCTGACCCATGCAATACTGGAAGGGCAAGATAAATCAAATTACTTCACTACCTAAAGTGCGTGATTAAAGCCATATATCTAATTTCTACTTGCTGCAAATTGGCTGATTTCTGATGGGAATTCTCCATAATTTGTATTTTATAATAAAGTGATTTAAAATGCAGGCAAGTATGACATTAATGCAAAAGCATGATTGAATTAAAGTAAACTTACTAATGCAATCAGCACCATTTGAACATGTTTCTTTCCAGCTTCAGCACGTGAATTTGTGGGAGACGGGATCGGGACAGGCAGCCTAGACGCGGTCACAGGTCGAACTTCTACGATTTGTCACGTGCTGAACAGAAAGACCCACGCGTTTTGATTCCCAGACAATAATGTCACGAACGCCTGCGCAGAGGAGGCATCAGCTCATTCACACAACACACAGACAATGCATGATCTCAGTTTCTTTGGTTGCACACGGGTGATCCTTCCTGTGTGCTCCATGACATTTTAATTCTCAGCAGTCGTTCCCCTTCTATTACAGTCACCCTTCGCCCTCTGTCTCTCTCTCCTCTACTATTCCCTCCCTCTGTTGTTCCATGTTTCCATGTCCTGCGCACTCGGAGGGTGGGCAACTCAGAATCACATCGTATTAACCTCCAGCACCAAAACACACACACACACACACACACACACACACCATAAACTGGGCCACAGCACAGCAGCCTCCAGACTCCCCCCTCCCCACTGTGTGTCAGAACTCCAAACAAGAGGACTGGAGTTAGGAACACACCTGATCGCTAAAGTACATCTGACAAACACACACATGCATGCCTGCTGCTGAGACAGAGAAGGTGATTGCTTGTGACAGACCCGCTGCCATTTTATGGCTCAGTTCTGAGGCTGTGAGTGAAAAACATTGTCGGAGGCCTGAAAAATGCTTCTGTTTGCTGTCACGTTGTTGTTTGCCTTCGACTAAATCCATACCGCGATTTATTAGACACGTTGCAAGTGAAATACTGATAATCAAGCGGGTGTTGCCTTGTTGTACGTGTGTGTTACCTTAGTTGTGCGTTCTCATGTTTCATGTAAAGGTCAGGATTGTTCATGTATGCTATTTAGCTTCTACTATTATAGTTCGTTATCCAATCTCTGCATTAATAAAGAATCAGTCCAGCAAATGATTTGGTCATAATATAATAAATCATTATCACTTGGCCACTATACATCATTATTAGTGGTTTTCATTTAATTGACCTGCTCCCTATTCCTGTCGTCGCCTCTAATTTATGACCACACAGAAAAAAAAAGAAAAGTACTTTTCACAGACAGTAAACTAATTCCCACTCCACCTATTCCAACGTCTAATTCAGAAATTATGATTATTAAAGGGCAACTTCACAGATTTTGACCTTGCTTCCTAGTAGGTGTTAGTTGTTAGTAGTTTGGGGAGTTAATGCATATGAATGCTATTAAACTTCCCTCTGCACTTCCTATATTAAAATCTCTCTCTGCTTCCACTGTAAAAACTCCTCCAGATGACATTATCTGCAGGAGACACCAGGTCACATCACAGATCAGTTAAGATTATGTTATGTGGAGGAGGTCTTGACCAACAGGTCAAGACTGCAACCTCCATAATATGAGCAATCACATGGCATCATCTGGAGTGAAAAACTCCTGCAGATGACATCATATGGAGGAATTTTTTTTCATCTGTAACAAGAGCGATATTTTAATATATGAAAGACAGAAGGAAGTGTAATACTATCCACATTGATGTACTTTTCAAAATAAAACTATAGCAGGCAAATTGAAAATGAGCAGGGATGAAGGAAACAAATTACATTTACTCACATTACTGTAACAAAGTAGATTTTTGTGTACTTGTACTTTAATATTTCTTGTAATTACTGTACTGTAATTTAAGTATGTTTATTTTCAAGTAAATTAATTAACTTACCTGCACAGGCTTGTTAATTTACCTTTCCTGTCAGATTTTCAATAAAAACATTAAAAATAAAAGCAGTTCTTGTTTCTGGTACACTGTTACAGTGATAGATACATAAGCTCACCTGAATAAAATAGTCAAAAGGGCAGGTGGGACACGTAGGTGGAATTACTGCTACTTGAGTTACTGAGCGTAGATTTACAGAAATAGGAATCTTATCTATAAAGATAAATATAAAACTATAAAGTTTCACATTAATTAAACGACGAGAAAAAAGTAATGGACAAGCAAATGTAATAAGTCTATTTCCAACAGTTCACACAAAATAAATGTGACTGCCAGAGCACAGACATGCATAATGGACCAAAAGAAAGACAGGCAGTCACAAAGCTAAAGCAAAAGAGAAGAGAAAGAGCAGGACCATTAAAAAGAAGCCTGGTGACTGGGTGGATGAACCTTGTGTGACGTCAGTAAAGTGCTAGCCATGTAGAACAGTCACGACCAATGTTCCTTACAACTGGGTCAATGTTCCCATCCAGGAGCAGCGAGGGCATTCTGTGTGTGTGTGTCTGTGTGTGTGTGTGTGTGTGTGCGCGCGCGCGGGTGTGTGTATATATCTATCTGTTACCTTCCACAAACCTGCTATCTCTGCAATCCCTGTCAAGTGCACCTCCATGTATATTGAATGAATACTTCAATGACTACTTATCAATACTTAATGAATACTTATCAGTGAATCCCTGAGTGACTTCTACTGCACTGATTTTTTTTAAAGCCTTTTAAAAGGCATGCAAAGCATTTTTAGATGCGGCTCAGTACGTAACACACTCCAGCACTGGCGGGGTAGTAGAGCGGAGGCCAAGGTGGTCGGCCAACGAGTTCACGGTCGTGGTTGAATGTCTGATGTCTGTGTGTGTGTGTGTGTTTGAATGTCTGTATCTGTGTGCCATTGTCTGCTGGTGTCTGGTGGCGTGTGTCCGTCTTAAGGTTTGTGTGTGCATGTGGGGTAGCTGTTCTCCATTATATCAGCCACTAGATTGGAGGCCTGGAGAAATGGGTCAGCACCAGCCTCGTTGTTCCTTCCCACTGTCTCTCCTGCTCTTTGCTCATGTTTTTTTTTTTTTTTTCCAGCCTTATTCCCAAGTCGCTCCAGGAATAAAAACGAAACACCTCCAGTTGTCCACTCCTCCTGCGGCTGCCTGGATCTGGGTTAAACCAGAGAAGTCCATCACTCAGTCCTTCTTTACTCTCCTTCCTTTTCTCTCTGTTGTACAAATAAAATCTAAAGCGTGCCAAATTGTGTCATTTAATAATCTGGGCAGAAGACTGTATAACAACATACCTCATATGTGTAGTTTAAAGAAGTCGTGCTTCCATATGTGGTGAGATGTATAGTCAGACTGAAAGAATCATAAACACAAGCAGTTTCTATGGAAGGGGCTTAATTTTTTACCAGTCATCTCCTTCTATTTGTCAGTCTATCTCAAGAGCTGCCTCGTGGTGACTGTCAGAGCGGCTTCCAAACACACTCACACACCTATTGCAAAACCAGTCGGTGGTGCATGGCGAAACACAACACAGGTCTGGGACTAGAAGGATGTTTCACTCTACCTCTCTTACATCCCCATCATTCACCCTGTAGTCGTTTTTTAGGCCACTAATCCCCCCCCCCCTTCCCTCTCCACCCACCGAAACCCATGTGCTCACATTTACACACCTGTGACCACACAATCACTAAATAAAAGCCCTCAGCCTCACATTAGCCTGATTTACTGCCTCAATTTAAGCATGAATTCCGTGCAGTGAAGAGGAAAACAGGAGACAACTACACCTAACTCGCAGTTCCGCATCTCCTGCCACTTTGTCATACTTTCATCACAAGGGAGGAAGAAAAAAGCAGTCTGTTGCGGCAATCACTCTCTCTACCAGAAGCTCTTGCTTTTCCTCCTCTCCAACATTTCCCTCTCCCTCGCCTTTCAATTACTGCCTTTATGTTTCCAGCCTTCCTGCCATCCCTCTCTTTGTAGGGGCTTCCTCTCAGGCAGAACCTAGCTGTGACATTGTCTGTCATTGCAGGATTACAGCGTTGGCGCCTCGCCACAAACATGCCGAAGACACAGAGGAGGCGACACTCGCCACATGCTTTCTATGTGACGGGGTACAAACCCACTGACTAGAAAAACAACTCATGAAACACTGTATGTTTCTAAGGCCAAAACTGTCCCTTCGGGACACTGAGCTGTCAGATTTACTTAATGAGATTGACTCTGAGTCAACTTTGTAGCTAGTAGTGGACTTTTAGACAATACAGATATTGCTGAGAAATTGGCATGGTGTTGTTGAGGGATTGCTGAGAACACTGTTTGACCCCTGTGGTAATTAAAGGCTTGTACCACTATTATTAGATTCATTTATTAGCTATTTTCCAATCCTTTTCCTATCTTTCTATTTCTTTTCAAATCGAACAAATCCCCATATTTGGTGCTCCCTTGAAGTCCTATACCTGACAAAGTATGAAATACATTTGAAACAAGACTTTGAATTGCGTCATGTCCATCCAACACTGGCTAATATCCATTTTTAATACTTCAATAACACAAAGCATAAAGAAAACCTAAAAAAGAAGCATTATGTTAAAACATCACAGGCAAAGTCATTTTAAGATTATTTAAAACCGCTCTGAAGGACAGACGGTCAAATAACATCAGGCCTATTTTTTGCTTTTGGGTATGATATGTAGGTTATGCAACTTTTGGAAAAAATAAATTGGGAGAACGGGGGAAAAGGAAGGAGGAGAGACGTTGCTCAACTGAAGGACAAACGTCTGGTGAAACAGGAAGCTGGAAATGATGCAAAAAAAAAAAAAAAAAAAAAGAGGGAAGTGGGTCAACAGTCTGAAGGGAGGAACGTGACAGCGATCTGTGACACGTAGCAGGAGAGCCTGAAAGTGAAAGCAAGCGGGAAGATGGCGGCGGGGAGAAAGGGAGGGGTTTCTAAATTAAGAAGAAGGGAAGCAGAAGGGTGTGAAGGAGGAGGAGGAAAGAGGAAGAGTGAGAGTGAAAATGTGATCGAAAGACAGGAAAAGGAGGAATCCATGGGAGGCAGCAGCCGTTAGAGAAAGGTGCCTCATAAATGTCACTCCTTTTTGGCTGATATTAATGGCAAATGTCAAAGGCTCAGAACTTACAGGAGGTTAGCTCTCCTAAATACACACCAACACATGTATGAAAGCTCTCAAACACGCATACGTTCCCCCCCCGCAGACAATAACTTCTGAAAGGAGGCAGTGAAGGAGTGGGCCTGCAGAGGAGCTGTACATCTTAAAGACTGTAATTACACATAACTGTCAGTCTAATTAAGGCTTTTAATGAACTCCATAAGTGCTCAGAAAGGACAAAAAACGACGGCCACTGGAACATGTGCGTGTTTTGTTTGCACATGTGTGTGATAAATGATACACTCAAGGAAGAATGTGCACAAGAACGCCGACACAATCAAACATTTTAATGAGCCCGAGCGCGGCTTTGAGGTCCACTATCTAATAAACACGCTTACCTGTAAGACTCTCACATCTCCTATCGCAATGCACAAACACACAAAACTAATTATTCCTGTCATGCTCTCTATGGTGATAAAGTGTTAAAGCCCAGCCCGCTGCAGAGGCGTAGCTGGACCTATAGGAAAGACCTTTGAAACAATTGGATTTGCCATTAAGGAAAACTTTATTTCAGGTTTTTGCTGAAATACTTCACAGTCGAGCCTAATCTACATTATACATCATTAAGCTCGGCTGCTGGACCTCTTGGCTGCTCTCTCCTGTTGGCTGGCCAGCTATAGAAAAATAGATTGCGCTCACAGACTGGAAAAATGTTAGGTCTTGATCTAGTGGCAGATACAGAGTAATAACCAGAATTAAACAAGATTTGATTGTGGGTGGGCATGTTCAATAGTACAATGATGGCACAGAGTACAGTCTCGGATAACCTTTTAAAGAGTGCATTCAAATGATATTGGTTTCTAAAATTTCTACCAGCACTACAATACACTGTAAGTGAATTTATGGTGCTCACAGCATTTTGAAATTGGATTTTTAAAAATCAGCGGTACCACCTCTTTCCAGAAACTGCAAAACACAGAACATACAGTCAGCAGGTTTTATAGAAATTATTCATTCAGTAGAAAGAAATGGTCCCTTGGTAGATAAAACCAAAAAAAGCACAGGTAAGCAAGAGCTTTATTTTGTTTGTTTTGTTGGTTTTCTTAATTTGGTTTAACTCAGTCTTAACTGGAGCTAAGTGTCTACAGTCTTTTGTAGAGAAGTGATTACCAATGTGAATGTGTTCAGGAGTTAGTGTATATGCAGCATGGCTACTAGTTTAACTACATTCTCTAGTAGCTTTGGGGTGGGATAGCTATTTGCCAAATCACAGGGTAAGAAAGGTGGAGACTGACATGTAGCTAGAGTGTCCTGGCAGAATTTGGAAGGCTGTGGTGCATGGTCAGTGCCGTATACTTAAAGCCACCTGAGCACGCTGGCATTAAGTCTGGAATACAGTATGCTTCCTGCAGAGGACCACATGCAACCTTTGCATCTGCAGGTGAGTGCACTTTGTCCTGTGCACATCTGTTAAAGGCAGTGATACATTTAAACTGTTATTGTTCTATTAAACTTGCAATTACCATCATTATTTCTTTTCATGTCAGGGGCCACCACCACCATTCATTCTAGGGCCCGAATTCATAGATCAGGAAAACAGCCTCTCTTTTCTTTCTCCCTCAACTTTCCTTTTCTCATTGCATGCCATTTTTTCCAACCATACACTCTTGACACCAAACACACACGTGCAGGCGCGCACACACACACACAGAGACACACATATGAGCACTTAGAACCTGGCTCAGCTTTAGTGTTTAAATGCACCAGCCAAGACTCGGCTTTAACACAATCCTGAAGAGCACGGAGGTCCTTCTAATGGATCAACACAGACTCAACACAATGCACCAGTGTGTGTATGCTTGCTGCCTTAAATGTCCTTGAACCATGACTGTAATACTTGAATACTGAGTCATGCATTCATGTGTGTGCTCTTTGTAATGTATGCCCAAATGAGCATATATATCAGAAATGTTTTACTAATCTTTCCTAGTTTTGCACCCTCCCTCTTCATCATCACCCTCCACCATTGTTCTTGTTTCCAAAAGAGGAGAGCAGGAAAAACACGCACGGACACACACGTACAGAACATGGGAGCCAGCCAGCCGAAATAATACATCTTGACAACTGCGCCTGCATACTGCTCGCGGGAGAGATTGGAGAGAGTGGAAAGAAGAAGGGTGAGATATGAAGGGGAAGATGATGGACAGCAGAAACCATGGGGCAATTATATACTGTTTTTGTGTGTGTGCATGTATACTGCATGTGCGTGTGTGTATTTGAGTGTACATTTCTATATGTGTGAAACAGTGAGAGAAAGTGAGTGATGACAGTTGTGTTTGTTTAGCTCCTCTGCGATTAAAGCAGCCTGCTAGAAGCTGTGTGCTTAGCTGTGTAGCAGTCTGTCTGTTGTTACTCTGTGTTTGTGTGTGCATGTGTGTCTATATATATGTGTGTGTGTGTGTGTGTACATGCATGTACATTCACATGCTTGCCTCTGCTTTTCAGAAATGTGGGTGTATTTACATTTTGTATGCATCAGTCTGTCTTCAGTTTTAAAGTGTGTTTATGTGTGTCTTAAATCTTATTTGCAGGTTATGAGTGTGTCTTGGGGTTCATCCATGTGAGTGTGCGTGTGTATGTGCTTGTGTGTTACAGTTTGTCTGCCTCTCTTCACTAAATGTGTGTTTTAGTGTCTAATCCCCTGGTCTAGTTTGCTTAAGTGAACTCATCCGAGGATGTGTGGCGCAAGAGGGACCGGAAAAACCTGTGTGTGTGTGTGTGTGTGTGTATGTTTCTTTGTAACAACTATAACTGTAAATAATAGTAAGTGACTGCACACCATTCCTGTGTTGGTACATGGCAGGTACGTGCTTGCTTGACAACAACTATAAAATGATACAGAAGCACTGTAGAGTCTGTCTGAGCTCAATTAAAGAAGGAGCTGACCCTTAAAATAAAAGGTCAAAGGTTTGACCCCTGTGTCCAATCAAAGTATCCTTGAGTTTTCATTTTCTGATTTCATCTAATGTCTCATGCATATGAAATTTGCAAGTAATTTTTTTTCTGCTATATCTGATAGCAAAAGGACTGCTCGCCTTCTGGTCCTGTACTCCCAACTTGTAGCAGCTGAAAGAGGGGAGGGTGCAACAGTGCGCTGCAGACAGACCTGCAGAATGTCAGGATAAGACAGAGATGCGGGAGAGAAGAAGAGTTTCCCACCTGAGTAAAACGTTAACAGGGTCTAGTGTGAGCTTCTGGTGTAAAAACAGCTCCGGCTAATTCATGTTTTTTTAAATGTGCCATTCACACCCACACACACACACACACACACACACACACACACACACACACACACACACACACACAAAAACACACACAGATCACATAGGTCCACAAGCCCACTACTCTTACCTCCAAGGACTGCTAGCAGCTCTTTTAAAAGCCTGGTTGAAAAAAAAGCCACAGCAGCATGCCAAAACATGGCAGATGAGAGACATTTTCCACTTACAAAGTGACAAAACCTCCCATAACAAGGACTGATTTGCTGGTGTAAGGATTGATATGCAGTGTGATGCACTCTGTGCACGCGGGGAGCAAAAAGAGTACACTTCAACGTCAATGTCTTCAATGAGGGGTACTTAGCTAAAAATATCAGTTCCACGGGAGTACTCTGTGACAAAAAAAAAAAAAAAAAGAGAAGAATCGTGTTAGCATCTCGTATAACACACCAGCCCTAAATAAACTATGACTAATTTCTCATTCGGTGTCATATTTGGGGTTCGAGCGACCTTTTTCTTCCCTGAGAGCTGCCGCCAAAACTTCTTCGATTACTTTATCAGTAATCCGTTTAAAGCGGCGTTCTCCAAGTGCCGTAAATCTGTCCCGCTCCTCTAATCTTCCATTCATCACACATTTCCTAATCACACTCCAAAAATAACAAACCTGGAATTACTTACTCCCTTCTTTTTCTACAGCAAGAGCTCAGCCAAATGCAAGCTATCAAAGGTTTATGGCGTGCATATGAATCACTAAAGACTAACAAACCGCCCTGCTTGCCTTGTTACATTGTAAAATAAAATGAAAAAACAGGACTTTACTCTTAATTAAAGCTTCAAATAATTTGAAATGGGCATGCAATAATGTAATAGTGCTTTCTTGGCAAAGTGAGGCTTATAAATAAAGGTTAAACCAATAAAACAGGATGAGCAGTCTCCATTAAACTTTGTCTTTCCTCCCAGCCGGCCGGCTTCCAGAGGCACAAATGAGGTAAGATGCTGTTTGCCACAACAGGGCCGTCTTCTCTCACAGCGCCACCAAGAGAGCAACCGAGCGAAGCTGGATGTGCCAATGAATTAGTTCACTGTTTTCACTCATTACACCGAACTGATTGCCTCACTTTTTCTGTCTTTATTTACACCCTTTTCTTCATCTCCGACTTCTCTGGCACCACACACACACAGCCAACAAAGACCCTGCTCATAATGAGGGCATAGAGGTCTCTGAGTGTGTGTGTTATTCTTTGTGTTTTTGGTGTGTGTGTGTGTGTGTGTATGTGGAGGGAGGAGGATTATGGCAGTTCCAAAGCGAAGTGAATAGGGGCCAGGCTGGGCTTTGGCCCTGGCTGAATTAATTACTCTAATTAGCTTCTTAATTGCATATATTAAACCAGTGGTTAGCAGGGTTGGAGCCGTGGTTAGGGCCTGGATCTAAAGCTGGAGCCGGGGGTGGGTACAGGCGGACAAAAGGGTATTACACACATACACACACACACAAACTAGCTCCACCTCCCCCCACCCACTTGAAATAGTCTCTTCAATTATCCAACCCCCTCTTCATCAATATATAATCAGAGCATACAGCAGCAGATGTGTGGTACTAACATGGACGATAAGCCCCCCCAGAGGGAACAAAGAGGATTAATATTGGAGCTACTGGGAGTACTTGAAGCCACCTCCACTGTATCACTTACTCTGCTCCCTGTGACATTCAAGATTCCAAACCCTCGCCACTGATTTGTGACCATGGAGCCTTGCCCTGTCTGGCCCCGCAGCACGTCACACAGACTTAGGAGGACCATGGCAACATCAGCATCATTAGTTCCACCACTCGTTCCACCACTCCTCTACTCTAGATCTACACTAGATCCTCTACTCAATAAAGGTGGAGTGTGTGTGTATGTGTGTGTGTGTGTGTGTGTCTGTGTGGCGAGAAGCAGGGGGTAAAAAAAAAATGCTTTGTTATATTTGCAAAATGCACCCAAAGTATCTCACAACAATGATGATTAGTTGCGAACAAATAAACAGTCAGTCTGCTAATGAATCTCTCTTCAATAAACAAGCGGAGCACATGTGCATGCACACACACAACACGGGCGCGAGCGCTAAGTGATAATGATGTTCTTTGTGCAGTTTTTTGGGGTAATTAGGGCTGCTTAAATTGTGGTTAAAAAGGATTTGCAGCTGATTGTTTGTCCTTGTGTCTTTGAGCCGTGGGCCCTCTTGCTCAGTTGAGTGTCAACACCGTCTCCTTCCACTGTCTCATCACAGCTCAGAGAAATCCATCTTTCATCGCGCTTTCCACAGCCGACCCCTCTTCTGCTTCCCACATTGCGGCCCCTCTCTTCTTCTGTATGATCAAATTATGCTAGCTTGTCTTCCTCTGTAATTTCTTTCACATTTCTTCCTCCTGCTCCTCCCCTTCCTCTCCATCTTCTTCTGCTGCTAAACAGCTGCCGAGTCCAATGCAGCTAATCAACGACGCTCCCGCATATAATCTACCTAACACACGGCAAAGAACTTGCTTCTTACATATGGGCAAACTGCTGCCATAAATAACACAGCAGCAGTGTGCATGTAATTGCTTCCACTTGAAGAAAAAAGTTCAACATTCTGGGAAATATGTGGGGGTTTTTGTAGAGGGTTAAAACCACTTTCATGTTTGTGCGTTAAATATAAGTAGAGCTGAGTATGGTTAACGTAGCTTAGCATAAGACTGGAAGCAAGGGGACGCAGCTAGCATGGCTAACGTTGTGTTCAAGACCAAAATATGTACACATCAACTGCATCTAACGGCCCCTGATGTAGAAATGCTCCAAAGATGTTCTGGCCTGACATGAGCTAGCAGTTTCCCCCTGTTTCCAGTCTTTATGCTAAGCTAGCTATAAGCTATAACCATTATAGCATTTTCCCTAAATTGCTGAATCCCTTCATTAATTGAAAAAGCGAGGACAGATGGTTTATGAAGAAATGTTTCACAACAAAGTTTGTCAGTGAGTGTAAGCAAACACACACACACACACTCACATAAACACACACATATTGTGTCTGTATGGCTACATGCAGGGCTACACATCTGTCTGTGTGAATGTGTTCATTATGTTGATCAGGGGTCATGTTTGCGTGAACCTAGGCACTAAATCAGAGCTATATTAGCAGACTAATGCGTTCTAGGGATGGCAGAGGTCAGCTGAGAGGTGCGCTTGTTTTAAACTCCCCCATGTCGGATTGTCGGGAAACACATCCTTCTGCAATGGTCCCTGAGCAGAAGGCAGCAGCACAATGACGCCTTTGTCTGTCAAGCTGCGATGAAGAACGAGAAAAGTTTGTGTGTGTGTGTGTGTGTGTTAGATGGACAGTTTAGGAAGGTTAAATGAATCATACAATGTTAACCAGGCCCAATCCAATTAGGGAGGGATTCTTCTTGTCTGACCTTTAACAGCAAAGACGTATTCACACTCCCTCATGCAATCAACCCCCACCCCGTCAAAACACAGCTACACACGCAAACTCTCCCGAACTACACAGCCAGCCTTCCACACAAACAGACAGACCCACAAACAGGGCGCATACGCAATCACACACCAACACCCGCAAATCCAACCTCCGTGCCCACACAAACACACGCAAGCACTGAACCATCATCACACACATACACACACACAGGCAATCTCGCAGACAGTAGCTCAACTCTGATTGCTGACCTAAATCGGCTGGGCGATCTGTCACTTTCTCTTACTCACACTCAGCACACATCTTTTTTTTTCCATCCTTTTCCTCCCCTTTATCTTCTCTGTTTTTTCTTGCCCAAATAGTGTCACTTTACATCAGTTCATTCTCGTCCCTCTCCTCTCCCCCATTATATTTAACAAAAATGCCTTGACCTCATTTGTATGGCACAAAAAAGATGCTGTGCAGAACGCTGCATGTTCGTGGAGGTGTGTGCGTACCGTGGTTAGGTATGTGTACATATTCTCGCGCCTATAATGAAGATGCATGCAATGAATCTCAGGGGAATTTTCAGACTTAATCATTCAAAACACTCACTCACTGCTATTATTTTAAACAGAGCCATCTTTTCTCTTATCCATTGCAGATATACTTTATCTCTACAGGGGAAATTAGTTGGATCCGTTGCACCAAAGCCCTGCTGGCTTATTCTTTTCCATTTTCCACTTTTGCACTTTATTTGAGGCTATTTTCACACATGAGAGTTTAACTGAGGCACTTCGCCCCAAGAATTCGATGTGTTTGGTGGAGTGTGAAAAATGTGTTGTGGGCTAGAAAAGCAGTCTCAGGTCCAGCTCAAAATAGTTGTCAGGGGTTGGCTTGGAGCGAACTCTAGGCATGTCCCCCGAGGGCCACAACAGATGTGAAAGCCTAAACACACTTGAAGTTGAAAAATGTGCAAGACAATTCTACTTGTGTGTCACTATGTACAGTTAGATTCACTGAGAGGGTTTTTTTGCAGAGAATAAAATGTGCTGGTAAAAAGTCACCAGGAAAAAAGGGCCGTTAATCTAAAGACACTTCTTCTTCATTTGGTTCTAGCTAAAGTTCCCTTCATCTATATCCACACTTATCATGCACTGACATTTAGATCTACAATAAATCTAAATCACAATGTCACAACTAAATAAGTTAAAATGAAACCCACTACTAAACTAATTGTGTAAAATAACCCTAACCGGTCGAGGCAGATGACCGCCCACCCTGAGCCTGGTTCTGCTGGAGGTTTCTTCCGTTAAAGGGAGTTTTTCCT
>JAUMHL010000011.1:14213999-14244887 GCA_032362345.1 Sandelia bainsii
GCTGCTCAAGTGGGACTGTTGGGTTTTCTACATTATTCTGTATATACTTATATTCTGTAAGGTCTTAAACCTTAAACAATGTAAAGTGCCTTGAGGTGACTTCTGTTGTGATTTGGCGCTATATAAATAAAACTGAATTGAATTGAATTTAAATGTGGTGTTTATTAAGTGAGTAAAGCATCAAACAGCACTGAAATAATGAGAAAAGTCTAAAACTCTATTGTAGCTTATGACCCCTCTCCTTACACGTATTCAATCTGTGACAGAAATAAAAATGGGATTTCAGTTTCTGTGGTTATTTCTGTGGCCAAACAACTGCTACTCCAGCTCTAAGCCCCTCACTGTGGTCATCTTATGTCTCCTTCACTCACCCTCTCTTTTCCCTCCTTCCTGCAGCTCTTCCTCTTCCCTCCCCTGTGTCTGTAGTTGCTTTAGAGCCTGGCAGGAGGCTCAAATCAGAGGGCTTAAACTTGATCAAATATTCAGCAGATATAGATTTCTCAGAGTCCCTGGATTCCCCACAGCAGCTTTCCATCTTTCTACCCTTTCATTGAATCTATCGCTTGTGCTCTCCCCGCTGCAGTCACAAACAAAGTTGTGCGCCCTGAAACGTGCATATACACACATTCGCACAAACACAGCCACGCACGTATGCGCACGGGGAATCATAAACTAACGCAGAGTGGCGGAGAGGTGCACCTCATTTAGGCTGCAGTGCAGTGTTTCTCTCCGCTTCCTCTCCTCCATTGTCTCTTCTGTCTCCTCTATTTCACTCTCCGTTTCACTGTCGTTTCCCAGTGTTTCTCTCTCTTAATCCATCTCCTGCTTTTTCTCTCCCTCTTTCTGTCCTCCCTCCCTCTCCCCCATCTGGATTCTGTGTCATTTATTTCAGCTTAACCCTGATAAATAAACCAGTGAGTACCTCTGCATTATTGAACACTTCGACACTGCTGTCTGCACGCTCTGTGCCGGCCCCTGTGATGTCCAACAATTAGACCACACACACACACACACAGCCCCACCCTGTGCCAAGATGCCCAGAGTGACATCAACTAAAACGTGCTATAAGGCTAGCAATTACACACAAATTCAAGAACACACACCGAAAGTAAGACAGAAGAGGAGAAGAGACAGATGGATAGACAAGGAAGATAAACAGAGACAGAGAAGTGGAAAACAATACCGAGTCGAAGAGAGAGAGAAAATAAAGTTTGCAGAAAACAGTGTGAGATGCCACTGTATGCAAATAACTACCACACACACACACACACACACACACACAACACACTATTAACTTTTCCCCAAAAATTCATAAACTTGCTCGAAGAAACACACACATGCAAACATGCACAACCACACAGTCGAGTTATTTTTCAAGGTGTTCACTCAGCTCTTCTATTATTCATATTAGTTTGGAGGGGGGTTGTTTATCTGTGCCATTGTGCAAAGGTCCTCCCACAAACCCTCAGGGGCCCTGCTCCCTAAACACACCACAGGGAGTCATTCGTGCACACATGCAAATGCACAAGAGAAGGGCCTTCATGACCATCCTGCATATCCATACATGCACACTGGTGCCACAAGCAGTGGACACACAATTTCATACCTGTATCTGCCCCAAATGTGTGCACGCACACAGTCACACACAAACACACAGTCACGCACACGCTGCCATCTGTCTCAGTATGCAACAACAACAACACTACAGTCCCACAGCGACTGACCCATTCACCACGACAGATCTGACCAGATCTTTGTGTCTTTTGTGGGTTTGTGTGCCCGAGCTATTTTGAGACTATTTTGTGTTTACAACCGCAAGGCTGCTCGTACGCCAGTGTGTGTGTGGGTGCATATATTTAGGAAAAGGCCCCTGTGTGTGGAGATGTGAGCATGCATATGTTATGTTAGTGTGAGCACCAACAAAGATTACTGACATGTGTGTGTTTGTGTGTGTGTGTGTGAGAGAGAGAGAGATCACTGCCATATGATGTCATATGTATGTTTGACCGTGAATATGTTGGTGTGTGCGTTCAGACATGTATCTATGTGTGTGTTCCATTCCCCTGTCAGCAGCAGTGGTGATTGAAAGTGCCCGTGTTGTTTCAGTGTCAACCCTGCAGATGAGTTGCTGTGTCTGTGTGTCAACCGACGCTCACATCTCATCCCCATCATGGACACACACAATGACAGACCTGTCTCTGTCTGTTGTCGTCTTCTTCCGTCATTTTTTCCTACTTTTTCTCTTGCTCTTCCCCTCGTCGTTCTTTTTCTTTCATCCCTATACATGAATCTTTGAACTTTTTATTACACTTTCCCCACATCCTCTGACTCTGCTTATTGTTGTGACTCAGACTCTGCATATTTCACATTCTCAGTCGCCAAAGAAAAAGACTTTGGTTTGAACGCTAGCCAGGTCTGTTTCTTGTTTTAGCTCATTTTAGTACAACATGGGTGGTGTTTGCAATGTAGGACCATAAACTAAACATGATTTATATTAGAATATTTCAGGTAAATATGTTTAAGTTTTATTTGCTAACACTTAGATCCCTTCTTGATTTAAAACACACCTCCCAACATAATATGATCATTTCTTCCTCCCTCATGCTGGTCTACAAACAGTAATAATAATGCTGCACTGTAAACAAATGTGAAAAAAACAACAACAGACTGACCCTTGTCACTGAGAATTAATCCCAGAAAAGCTGCATGCTTAGGGATATGTTCACTGAAATGATAAAAAAAAAAAAAACCTAGATAATCCACAATACATGCTGGCATCTGGTTTTCCAGGTGCTAGATCTTCGGTAGAAAAAGCAATTCAGATAAAAACTGTTCACATTGAGGTTTGTGGATTATCCCAAGTGAAAAGGACATTGTTCCTGGAGTGGAAATCTCAGAGTGAAATATCTCAAAACCTGGGAAAATACTATGTACATTCTTTGAAACATCTAGGAGGAAGGGATTTGGGTGACCTGACCTGGATCACTTTTAACAACAGCACTACTCATGTGTACACCGTCCTTACAGTTGCAGACCAGATCAGCTGCATGGAGGTGGATTCCTTCTCATTATCAAGACATATCATCAAGACCCCACTCTGATTTGTGAATGTGTGTGTTCTTTTGCTTATGTGTGCTTGTGCATGCATGCAAGGAGTTTGTGTTACACAAGGTCCCTGGCGCCTGCTTTCAAAGGATTCATTAAAAGTAGTGAAAGGCTGGATCTGTGGTTTGAGTTGATGTACTGAGCAAGTCTGAGTGTGTGTGTGTGTGTGTGTGTGTGTGTATGTGGTGGTATTTGAATGGTGAAAGAGATGAGGAGAAACTAAAGAGTGGAGAGACTGAGAGAATGAGAGAGAAGAGAGAGAGAGACAGACAAAACAGAGGGGGAGAGAGAGAGAGCGTGAAAGAGAAATGGGTTTACACAAACTCTGACCTCATATTATGAGTGAAAACATCAATCAATGACTATAACTAATCAATTTCCCCACTTTATCTCCTCTCCTCAGGATGTGGAAGTTAAGAATTACATTTAATGGGATTCAAGTAATCTGATTACAAAACCCTGGCATCTGTGATGAATTAGCCAGTGCAAAAAAAACTAACAAAGGAAACTGGATTATTTTCTGAAGACACAGAGGTAATTTTCTCTTCAAATGATCAATGATTCTACTCATTTACATCACAATATAAAAATCAAATGCGTAAGAGTTTTCAGTAACATTTATTATGTATCATAGTGGTAAACTGCAAAGGAAAGCGGGCTTTAAGCAACTTACTGGTAATCTATAATGAGTTTAACTCTCAAATTAACCTCCACCGCCTCGGTTCTTCCTACTGTTCCAGGAGGAACCACCACACGCGCTCTCTCAACATGTGCTCGGTTTGCAGTTTACTTTGCCGTTTACGAATTAGATCACGCCATACCATAGGTTAATTAAAACAAGCTCTCCCTGAGGCTTCTGCATACACCAGTGCCCTTACACATACAGTACGTACAAACATGCATTTACTGTAACTAAAATAAGCACACGGTGTTTTCAGTACACACGACTTCCTCCTTATAGTCAGCGCACACAAACTACTGCAAGATATGTGGCTCTAAGTGAGCAGCAAGATTAACAGTTATTCTTTCTCTCACAGCCTCATTAAGTACACAGAGGCGCTGGCGGTAGGCTCGATGCAATTCTTCATTAAGGACACATGATCAAAGACGCACTCCTCACTATACACAAGCTATCTGATGACGTTATCAATAAGTCATCAGCACCAAATGCTCTCTACAATAAGCTACTCCCCCATCTCTTCACTCTCCTACTCTCTTTCTCTCTCTTCAAATGTGTGAATAAACCTGTGTGTGTGTGTGTGTGTGTGAGACCTTGTGTTGCTGCTGTCATTGATTGGGCAGGAGCTGTCAATCGATCAGTCTGGTCTGTGCGGGGAGATAAAGGTGTTTCTATCTGTGGTTACCAGGTGGGAGTACAGAAGAGAGGTGAAGAAAAAAAAAAATTTAAGAGACCGTGGGCCGCATTTGGCCTTCTGCGTCCAGGTCACGACCGTGTTTATTTTCTTGCAGGGTAACGGAATTCAAGTAGAGGACAGATGTCTGAAAAGAAAAAAAATAAGTTGTTTACGTGTGTTTATTGTTTATTCCCCAGCGTGCAGTGGCTCAGTGCACGATAAGCAGTCGGCGAGGTGTGGTTGACACAAAATCTCTATCCATGCGCTCATGTTAGATTAGAAATTTGAACCCCGGTTATTTTTAATAACTTGGAGAATGTCCAAGATGAACAGGGACGATCCCTTCTACATCCACAGATGTTGTATAAACTGATGGCTTCACACATAAATGTTGCACCGGATTTTGATAGACGACCCCAAGTCTTCATGATAACTCGAACAGTATTTTATAATACACCTACATGGAGCTTACAAATGAAATGAAGTTTTACAAACACTTTCATAAAGTATGTGCAGAAAATAACTAAGAGATGTCGACTGTGAAACAAGAGCTGCTCAGTATTAAGACTTTTGTGTGAAATTGTGTTCACTGGGTGTAGATTGGAGCGTAAAAGGCGCTGTTTAATTGTACACAAGTGTACTTCAATAGCAAAAACTGAGCGCACCTGAAACAGGCAAGCAAATATAGAACACAAAGAGGCATGAGGGACTTCACAGGTTTCGAGAGATCTTATATTCTCTTTGTCTCTTTCTGTCTCTCTCTCTCTCTTTTTTTCTGTGTGTCTCTCCATCTCTGTCCCAGGTTCCTCCTCCTCCTGGCTCTACTCGTTCCCTCATTTTTAAGGTTTTGTTTTTTTTTCCACCCGCAGATGAAAAGAAATGAAAAGAGCATTTGCACACCTGAGTGAATAGAGCTCGCAGGTGTGTGGGAGGAGAGCTATGGGAACCAAACAGGGTCTCTCTCTCTCTCTCTCTCTTTCTATCTGTCTGTCCTGCTCACTCTCTCACTCCTGAGGTGTTTTTTTTTTTAGTGCTTGTGTTTGTATTTGAAACTTGCAGCCAAGCGAGAAAGTGTGTGTGTCTACATGCATGTGTGTGTGTGTGTTTACATGCATGTGAGTGTGTGTGTCCTGTGCTTGCTGCGTGCATTGCTCCAGTTGTGCGCACTCTTGGCTCTTGTTCTGCATTTGAAAACAGCCCACAGGTTTCGGCTGACGCGACCTTCACATGCAGATCGTTCCGTCCGATATGAACACTCTGACTGGCTCATCTTGATGACCTCATCAGGTGTTCACTTAGCCTTCCTCCAAACAAACATTCCAAATAAACCAAAACAGACTGTGCTGCGCTATTTGTGGTCACCGCAAATGCTGGTAGTAACAGTAAACAGGATCAGCGCCAGCACAGCAGCCGAGCAGGACAAAGACACAGCAATGACAGACACACACAAACACACACACTCCTAGAAACGACACTGAAGCACAAATGTAACCATAATTCAGTAAACACAAAATCCTACACAAGTAGCTAGGAAGGACAAATCCAGGGCAAAAAATGCAATAAATTAGAAAGTATTTTTTCCTTTTGCTTGAAAACGAGAAGCCACCTGAAGTGTGTTTAATTCCACAGAGGTGAAACAAGTGAAATTAATTAAATCCAGTCAAATAACCTGCAATTACAGCAAGGTTTCATTTGAAAAAAGGCTGAAAAAAATGTCCTGAACACTTCATATTCATCAGTTCATTGTTTTGTTTTTTTTGCAGAGTACGTCCTGTGCTGTATCCACCAGATCACACACACAATTCTCCAGCCTAATTACTCTAAATACACCCGCCCAACCATCATCACTGAAATAAACAAACACACTCAGGCACAATCAGAAATCAGCCATGCAATCATAACAACCCCCATAACAGCCCCCACACACTCCAATAAAGTTCGACACACATGCCCACACACACACACACACACACACACACACACACACACTCCATCCACTGCTTCCTCGACTCACCGATGATGTAGTAGTCGTGCATGCTCTTGAACTCGTGGCCCCAGAGGTTGGGTGAGAACTCCTGGAACTTAATGGTGAAGCGGCGCTCGCGCGTGGGCTCATCGCACGTCAGCACGATGTTGGGGGCGCCCATCACCTCGCAGCGGTCCGCCTGTTCCCTCGACGACACGAGGTAGAGTTTGTAGAACTCATACTCTGGCGTGGACCTGGCCGTGTCCAGCGGAGGGCAGATGAGGTCCAGCCGGTCCCCGATCTGAGGGTACAGAATGTAGCCTTTTTCGTCCCTGAACCTGAAGGGAGGAAAGAAGCAAGAAAGAAGAGAGAGAGAAATGCAGAGAGTAATTAATTAAAGTTCCTGCCACAGAGATATAACCAGTTCAGAACCACCTGTCCCTGGTGCTGAACAAGCAACAGATGGGTCCTTTACATCTCTTATCTCTCCTACTTGTTTCTTATTTTCCCTCCTTCATGGCAAACAGGTTGACTTTACACAGGATCCGCTGTGCAGTCAGCTGCACAAATACAGTTTTACCTCACAAGCTCACGCTTTCCCCTGCTGACCCCATGAAGTGGTGCAGGAAAAAAAAGCACGGAAATATAACCACCAGTTGATGAGCCACATGAGGCAAATAACCACCGATCTAAAGCCAAATGAAAAGCACCAATTTATGCTTTTTTTGTTCTCTCTGAACAGAAATGAACCTTCTATTCAGAGATATGCTCAAGTGGTCGAAATCACACATAGCTTGATATTAACATATACTTAAATAGTCACATGTAATGAAAAGTAACTCACAAGTGTGGAAACACATGAATTCTACTTGAGGCTACACAAAGTTCAAAACAAAACAAAACAAAAACACAAAACAAATGCAAATGAATTAACGTAACGAACAAACTATGTAAAGTAGGGACATATGAATGAAACTTTTTTCCAACTTTTCTTTGCAATGCAAATGTTCTTGCAGAACTCCCCCCCCCCATCTTTATATTTTGAAGTGAGAACTGAGGCATGTCCACACAGACAGAAACAAGCAGCCTATCGCTGCTGATCAGCAGAACGAAGCTGCCAATGCCAAATCTCAGGTATGTACAGTTAATTAGTTTGCTAATTAGCTGCCTTGATGCCAGTCTGTCATCCTCCTTCTGATATGAAGGATGTGCAGTTTGTTTGTTTATAGCCTAACGGATGATTTGACGCCTGTCATCTGTGGAACCAGCGGGGGAATCTAACCAATATTTTGATTACATTCAACAAAAGCGAGAGCGAGTATTGTTTATTATGGTCATCAGTATAAATCACCGTGACTTTCAGCGAACAGCTTTGATGGTAAATGGTCTTAATGTTGCTCCGTTTGATTTCGCTGGGTCAAACACTGATGAAATTCATTCAGCATATCAGCACAGTTAGGATGCCACATGAAAAGCATTGTTGCCATGTGCGGGGCTGGTGGGCTCACTGCGGCTGCACAGCTTCCAGATTTCTTTCCAGAGCAGAGAACATTGAAACACAACAGTGGGAAGGGGCATAAACTAAACAATGACTCAGACTCTGTTATTCCCCTCACAGCACATGGCCATCTCTTGCTGATAAGGTCAGAAACTATGAGTTATTCACTTAGTTCCTGAGGCTTATGATGACTTTAATGCTCCGTGCTCATATGCTTGGCTAACCGTGGGAAAACAGACAGCAGTCCGCCATAGTGACTTTATCTCAGGTGGAAATAAACTGATAGAATGAAACAAAGTGTTTACAGTAGTACAAGATAAAGAGAAGGAGGAGCTTTTGCTGGATTTTCTCCCCTGTTAGTGTTCTCACAGTATGTTAAATGACACTTGGATGCAGAAGTGGGAGGAAGCAAATGCCTGTAACGTTAAGAAAACCCTTCTTCTTTTTTTTTTTGTTACCTCTGACTCAGACGACGTCTCCATTTCCAACAAATCCACACTAGCGCATGGGAGTCACAGCACTCAAACCTGCTTAATTATTCTCTCTGTTCTGCTGTCAGACAACAATTCCACCATTGAAAAAAATAAACAAAAAAAACAAAACAATAAAGCATCACAAACACAAACACACTGAGAATTATGTTGCGCAACTGTACTCTTAAAAAAGACTAAACAAAAGCTACTGATGTCACATTAGCAACAAATGACACTTTCATTTGTCCATTAAACTATTTTGGTTCAGCTACAAATACACAAATACACATTGATTTTTATTGTACTTCATTATCTTTCTTTTCATGTGTTCTTCATTAGTTACATTTGTGCAAATTAAGTTGGTACTACACAAAAATGAACACTGAACTTTCATGAAGACAGATTTTAAAAATAAATGAAGCAGCTGAGTCTCAACTATGGATCCTACATTTCCCACAATGCAACAATATAGCATTTTTGCTAGTTTGTATTTGTTCCCTCATGTCTGCTAAATCCACAATTTTACTAAAAAAATAAAACTCAATTTCTTCCTCTTTATTCACAGACATCAAACATCATGGTCTCCAACACCAAGCTAAAATAGAACTAATGACATCACTGTGACATCACCAAGGTTATTTTTTATATGTTTGGCTCTCCCTCCAGAGCCACAAAAAACATAAAAAAAACTGTTCTGCACATGCAAACTTACTTTTATGCGTAAAATCCAACCAACAAAGTCCAACTTTGCCCAAACTGCCAGATATTTTTGCACAATAAAGCCACAGTACTGGCCGTGAACATAAGATCAAGATAAGCTCAATTTCGCTGCCTGAGAAAATCTTCCTAACCTGAATCTTGATAGCTTTGCTAGTATCAGATCATCCTTGTTTTTTGTCCCCTCATGAATCAGATTCATTCAGCTTTTGGCTCCACAATTTTCCTCCTGGTCATGCGTTTTTTCTGACCACATCCTTCCCTTCCGATGCGGGCTACATCTTGCCTCTTAACACTGCAAGCTAACTCCCTTACACCTGCTGTAAATTGAGATGTAAGCTTTATCTGCTGGTGTGTTTGGCTGCCGGCGTACACCGGAGGGGAACCTGAGACTGCAGACTGAATGGCGGAGGAGCTTTAGCTTAGGCGGGCCCAGAGGCCTGCTGGGAAGCCACTGTTCCATTTCTCATTACTTGGGTCACTTGGGGTTATCAGGCAATACTTAGACTGGAGAGGTAAGCACTCAGCTTCACTCAACGCGTGCACACACATATATTTCACCTTCCTGTTGGCCTCAGACAGGCGAGCACATGCTCTCCCACCATTTATAGAATATGAACTGTAAACATGGTGGCAGCGGTTCCTGGGGCCTCTGCAGCTAAGCCTCAACAGAAAAAAATCCATTCAGCACATACGCAGGCCCATACAAATGCCCTCCTGCTAAACACAAAAGGTTTGCCCGAACACATCCACCCACATCCAAACACACAGGTTTAGTTTTTCTCCTAAACATGAACACTGAAACCCACTGGTACACACTTACCGACACACATGTGCACACACATACACACTCTTACAAAAAACATGCACCTTTTGCTTCCTGCATGACGCATTCTGTGAGTGGTATCTGATGGTACCCTGAGTCACAGTCAAACCGCATTGCAGAATGGCAGAGCAAACACACACACACACACACACACACACAGAAGGGGAGAGTGTTAAGGTAAAATGCCACTGGGCAGGTGCAGTGCTTGAAAAAGGAAGAAGGAGAAATCAGAGAGAAACAGAGAGAGAGAAGGGTGGGAGGGAGGGAGGGGAATGGGGAAAAAAGTATTGAACATGTCAAGCAAGGTATGTAGCAACAAAGAAATGTGGTGAACAAGCAAAAAGGTAACACGGAGACAAAGGGAAAAGACTCCACAGAAAGAAGTGATGTTCAAATATATAACATCAAAGACAAAGAAGAGACAAGTGAGAAAAAACTCCAGAAAGAAAGAGCTGCAGCACATTCCTGTAACAGAACTCAATTTTCTGATGGGCTCCATGTCACGCAGGTTAACCCAGTGTGTGTCCATGAATGATAGTGTGTGTGTGTGTGTGCATTGTAAACAGGATGGGTTAGAGAGAGACCTTGTCCCAATCTAATCATGTGGTAGAAGCAGACAAAGACAGTGTATTTAGTTCAGATCACAGTTTCCCTCTGTCTATGTGTGCTATGCCCTCAGTGTCAATAAGTCTGGACCGCACTCAAACATCCAACACGGTCATACACACAATCACCTACAATCTGTTTTTGTTCCCCCTGTAGCTGGTTAAATCCACCTTAAAGTCCAGCCTTGTGAATCTCACTGACGCTCCGGTTGCAGATGAGAGCAGGGAGAGGGAAGAAGTGAAGTGAGGTGAACTCATAAACAACTTTATAGAGTTCATCTGTGACCACATCTAAATAAATCATCTCATTCAGACGCAGCCCTGAGCAACATTATGTTTTCCCTTTACTCGGTTCTCTTTGGCCACACTTTGCTCTCACAGAGACACTCTTTTGGTCTCCGAGTGTCTGTTTTTTTCCTCCCATCCTCTCTCCCTCATCTCCCTGGCTGTCCACTCTCCCTCTCTCCTCTCCTCTCTCTCTCTTTCCCTTTTTCTCAGCCGTTAACAATAGAGCCATTCATGTGGCCACACTTTGAAACATGGCGTGGGGGTTTGGAGGGGGCCAGAGGTGACACAGAAGGGGAGGGGCAGTGGAGAAGGAGTTGGAAGACGAAGAGATGGAGGGAGTTTGAGTGTGTGTGTGTGTGTGTGTGTGTGTGTGGTGGGGGGTTACTCTCTTTTCTTCTCCTCAGCTCTTTTATGAGGGCAGAAACATCATTTTCTCAACCTAAGCGTTGCCCTGCCTCAACCCCCCCAAGCTGAGCTGAGAAGACTCAAGTGTCAGTCTCTGTGAACCCCCGACCTCTTACACCCCCTGCTTCTCATCCTACCACTCCTCCCCCCATGTACCCGTCCCACTTCACTCTCTCCCACTCTTACAGAGCAGTTAAGCTCTTAAATTTGACATCACCAGGAGATGGTTTATCAATATGTAATTTCCAGCAAACTGTTAAATTTAAGATCATGTACGTGTGTGAAAGATTGGAAAGCCTGGAATTGCATCTCAGACCCTGTGTGAGCTACTGTGTGTGTGTGTGTGTGTGGGTCTGTCTTTTCTCTTGTCCATCTGGATGATGTCTGCCGTCGTACCTGCTTTGGGCGGTCTATTGGACAGCCCGAACATTTCCCAGATTCCACAGCGGGAACCCGAGCCATGTCTGGACCAAAGCCGGGCACACAGGTGCAGCCAGCGGCGGGGGCGAGGGTGGGGGAGTGGGGGGTGTACGACTGTATGTCTGTGTGAACATGAGAATATGATAGGGAAGGTGGGTTGACGGAGGCCAGACGAGAGTGAGCGCTGAGTCCGTGAGAGAAAAGTCCAAAAAGGAAATACTCAGATGGAGAGAAGGAGGCGAGAGACAATGGGGAGAGGTGGGAGTCAAAGTGATAAAGCACCAACACAAACACATAAGGACAAAGAGAGAGCAAGAAGTTGGACAGATTGCAACTGCACAATTGTGGAAAAATAAAGCCCAGTGCAAGAAAAAAAAGACACAGAAGGAGAGAGAAGGACACTGGAGCTGGCAGAGAGCACAAAGTAAATTAAAATGAAATCGGCGTGGAGGATTTTCTCGAAACTCTTCTAAACTTTGACCTGCTCCGTCCTCTGAGAGGGTTTTGTCCTTGAGCTAACCACAACCTAATGTGAGCGGTAAGCCAAGGAGAGACAGCAAAGGACCGATCTATTAGGGAATAATAAACGACAGCGGTGTTCGGTTCTATGGCGGGGGTAGATTTATGGCGGGCCCAGCGCATAAAGCTGTCTGCACTAATCTCATGGTATACACAGCGCAATCACACACAGAGGGGCCCTGAGTGCTCGTCTCCACCCCTCCCCTTCCTCTTTTAATGTACACACACTGTCAGACGCACGGCAGGGGAGCACGCACACTAAAGAGCAGCAAACTGATTAGCTACGGGAGGAGTACAGGACAAGCGTGCGCACACACACACACACACACACACACACACACACACACCTGCAGGCCATCTAGTAGCTGTCTAAAGTAAATCCACTGGGTCTCATTTGCTACAGAGGTGCTTTCCAAAGAATGCCACAATGAGCAACACTCAGCGGAAAACATCCATTTTGGACATGTCATTTAAGCCCACATGGAACCTGGACCCTCACTGCTGATGAAACATGTGAAGATTTCGGCCAGGCCTGCACCATAATCAACATTGTTCCAATGCACCTTCATTTGGTTTAATGTATTTCCTATCATATAAAGTCTCTTCTAGTACAAGGAAAATGATTCAAAAGATTTGAAAAGGTACAATTATTTCCCTCTACTGACTGACTGCTTTACCTACTTTAAGAAAAATATTATCTCAAGCCTCAGCGCTGGATTAAATCACTTGCTATGATGGAGATTTTTTTGCAGAGCACCCACACAAAGCAGGGACTGCGGTGGCTATCACTTTCCACTGTTCTGCTGCAGCAATCAGTGCTCCTATACGCTGCACAGCCCAGAAACAACAGCTATACATAATGTAAAACATATGGTCTGGTGTATATAAAACATGAATTCGCAGAACGCACAATCTGTCTTTGACACAGTATTTGTAGGAAGAGCAGCTCCATCAAACTGACCTATGGTGCTCTACACGTCTCACCTACATCTTCTGCCTGCTGCTCCACCTGACAGGCTCACAATAAAAGATTCAGGAGCTTTTACATTTAGCTCATGTTGCGTTCTTTCATGTCGACCTCATCTTTGATCGGTTCTGTTACGGAAAAGGGCTTTTTTTTTTTTTTTAACGATGCCGCCGCAAGCCTGTTTGAAGATCGTTTTTGCGGGTTGAACTTGAGGCCTTGCATCAAAAACTGTTATTATTATCTGTAGTTGTATCAACGTGTGAGGTCATCTTATAAAATTTAAATGAAATAACACTATGCTCCCGTTTTTTATGGAATTATGTGGTCCTTGGTTTCACATTGCTTTCAAGATAAAGCATACGATTCAATTCCTGTATAATCTTTAACACACGATTTGTCATCTTAAACTACTCTAGGAATTAATAACCAACCTCAGTTTATTTGAAATTCAGCATCATCTGACAGGACCTTTTGTATGCAGACACTGCAGCTTCTGGTTCTACCACAGCACAAGGCAGGCAGACAGTTTTAAAATATCCATAATCATTATTACTGTCTTCATTAAAGAACCATATACCCTGGAGAAGAGCTGCAGAAAGTGGTCTTTGACTGTGTGTACAGAGCTGGAGAGAGATAGAGATACATTTGTACGAGACAGAGAGGGAGACAGAGACGGGTTAGGAAGAGACAGAAATGGGGAAAGAGAGCAATAATGTAAATTGATGAGAGTTTGAGTCTCACTAGAAGACATGGCCCAGATACCTCTGAACATTTCTATTATAGATGAACTGGTGGAGTGGATGTGAGCTCGAGTACGAGGACAGGAAGAGGGAGAGGGAAAGTTTGGGGCTTTGTTTCCTGTTCAATACTTTTGTTTTGGAAATTATTATGTTTGGTTAGTTAGAAAAAGAAAAAAAAAAAAACGTGGTTGTAAACAGCAACTTTTCTCCAAAGCGTATTGCAAAAGTCAGAACAAACAAAAACTGTGCAGGAAGACTCCGCTCAAACCCACAGAAATGTATTTTAAATTCTAGTGGAGACGCCAAAGTTTCCAAAGACAAATATGTCAAGCTGAATTTGGAGGAAACACATATGAAATGATGCACAAAGCATGAAGAATATTACTGTTTTGAAACATCATATGCTGTCATACAGAGAAATGTGATGACTTTTCCAATCTTAAAGCTGCACTCATCAATATTTTTTTGTGCAAACAGTGGATCAAATGATACCTGTGCTATTGTTTCGGTTTTCAACTTCACAAAAGTCACTCTCTCCAGCCTCATTTCCAGCTGAAGCAGGGAGCTGGGTTTTTTTCCCCCCAATGCAAAATCTCTAATAAACCTCTGTCCAGCCAAACAGTTACTGAACTTTGCGCAGCATTTAGTAGTTAGAGCCAGATATTTCCCTCAGGAGTTGGTGGAGGCCAAACAGACTTATGAGAAGAGTGAATATTGGATTTACATTGATCCGGTGGACACACAACGCTGACATGTGCCTGCTGTTGCTGAACATGTGAATTTGCACTACATAGCTAACAACATGATATTTATTTGATGTTTTCACTTTGTTCTGGTAAATCAAAGTGTCCCAAAAAAAATTATTTATGACTAAAGCTGCACTCAGAAAATTATAAGGGGAATGCTGGACGTTAAGGGGTTAAATAGAAAAAGAGGAACAAGACAAAGAACAGGAGATAAGCCAACTATGAAGAATGGTGTGAACAAGCAGAGAGGAGCACGAGGTTGATGTAAAGTCAGCTAGCGCTGAAAAGCCCTCAGGAATGTTAGTGGTGAAAAACGACAACGGTGGTAATAGTTTCCATATGGCGAGAGAGAGCGAGAGAGCGAGAGAGAGAGAGAGAGAGAGAGAGAGAGAGAGAGAGGGAGGGAGGGAGGGGAGGAAAGCGAGGTGGTGAAGAGAGAGCGGTGGAGTGACACTGATAAGGCTTAGGAGGGGAGAGAGAGAGACAGAGATGGGAGGTGGCAGTCAGCAGGTAGGCATGCAGAGCCTTGTTTGAATAGTTAGTTGGTATCATGGGACTTTGAAGGTAACTGCGTCCTTGTCATCACACACACACACACACACACACACACTCGTCCTCCTGTCCGGAGGTGGTCCAGAATGCTGCAGCGTCGGTGTCACATCCAGTACATATCACACCCAGCGTAACCACAGAGACACGGGATGGAGGCACGCAGGATGCCTTGGCATTTGCAAAGAGCACGTACACACACACAGAGAGACACACACTGTGTTTGCCTCTCCTATAAACACAGACACACACACACACGCCCTTCACCCCCCTTGTTGCTGTGCCCCTGCTGTGTTCAATACATTCCATACGATACAATGCAGCAGATGAGTGGATCACATTAAGCTGAAACTTGTAGCTGCACCATGAAGAGAAACGAGAACTAACTATGGAGAAAGACGTCTCCTCCTCTTTGAACAAAGCTGAACGACGCAGCCAAATCCAGGTCAACAGAAACTTTTCTCAAGCAAACATCTCCCTCTCTCTTTTTCCTCATCTCGTTCTCATTTGCATCCTTGTTCCTGTTTTTTTTTTTCTTCATGTTTCTGCTCCTGCATATCAGAACTTTTTTTTTTTTCCCCTCAGCTTCTTTTGACTCCTCCAAACATTCACCAGATGTGAGCTCTACACACTGCTCCACATTCAATCTCTTTCTCACCCAGCCTCTCCCTTTTCCTCTGTTCCTCTGTTCTCCACCTTTGTATCCTTTTATTCATTATCATCTCGTCACCACGGCTCTTCTTTAATTTCAGCTGAATAAAAAACGCTTTATCTATGGAAAATGTATAAAGCAAGAAACAACTAGACATAATTATTAAGTATGAAAATGTCACAACAAATGGATCAATAATTAAATGTTCATTTACATACTGTAGAATCCACAATATGGTGTCCTGGGGACATTTCTAGGAAGACGCTTTTAAATGTTAAGTGCTATTAGTTTGACTTGTTTTAGCTTATTTTTAAGAGGGATTTGTGGTTTTTGTTATTATTTTGTTACTTTTACTCCATTCAGGTGTCAATTATTGTTCTTCAGTATCTAATAGTGTGTTGTGCTCTGGCATCTTAAGGGATCTCAATGAAAAATAAGAGATTTATGAACAAATTAACAGTCATTGCTTAAGTTATTTTAATCTTTTAGTAAATAAAATATCAGAAAATAGTGACAAATACCAAATATTACATCTTAACAACATGTATTTTCTCTCTGAACAGTCCAAACCCTAAGGATGTGGAATTTATGATATTAAACAGTGAAATTTCCTTTTTTTAGAAGCCAGAACAAGCATTTTTCTTTCACAAATGACACACTAATAATGATGATGATCATTAGAACTGTTATGTTCCTCCTCTGTGAAACTGTTCAAGGCTGGATTGTGGCCCATTTTGTTTGATAGTTTTGTGATTTTTTCCAATAGAACCAGCTACTATTGGCAAAGTTTCAGGCTTCTGTCTGAAAATGAACTTGATGACATGCACTATCCAGCAGCCATAAAGCCACAGAGGAGACGTTCAGCGTCCAAACTGAATGAATCGTTCCACAAAGAAACTGAACCGTCCCTTTGAGCGAACCTTAAATCATGCTTCTGACTTCCTTCCTCATAGCAGCAGTATTCCCCATCTCTTTATTTTTCTGTCCTCACTCTGAAACCATCTTAAACCACCATTTCTTCCTCCTTCCTCTCTCCCTCCACCGTATTCAGCGTGTGCTCGGAATGATTTGCAGCCGTCTGGATTGGTCCCATTAAGGTGGTCTTGTGGAGGTGTGTGGTGATAGAGCACCACAGGTCCTGACAGCTCTGTGTGTGCGTCTGTGTGTGTGTGTGTGTGTGAGAGAGAAGAGAGCGAGAGGGGAAGAGATTTAACGGACCCCCCTAGTCTATAAATGGATACACCTATGCATGTGAACCCCTCAGCAGAAGTTAAAGGAGACCCCTGAGAAACACACACAGACACACAAGTTTTTTAGTGTGGTTAAGTATATAGCTTCTAATAACACACACATATATACATAGTTGCAGCTGGTGTTTTTGCCTGGTGTGTGAAAAGTCTTTGAGCTTCAACTCACTCACTCCAACCACCTCAATAATTTAATTAGGTCACCCCAAGCTCTGGAGGAATGAAGGTTTTAATGCATGCAGTGGCTCTTGTTCTTTATGCCTCTCACCCCCACCCCTCACCCCCCCAAACACACACACACACACACACACAAAATCATCCAAGAGTCGTCCCTCTGGGAGTGAAGGACTGAGGTGAGACGCTGACCTGCCACAGCGTGGGTCACCTACCTTTCCAAAGCTCCCTGCATGTGTGTGTGTGCATCCACATTCGTTCATGCATGTAGGAATTCTCCCAACGGTCCCCTCTCCCCATCTATGACCTGTGAGGGCCAGTGTGTGTTTGTGTGTGTGTGTGTGTGTGGAGTCTCAGCTTTGCTCCGGAGAGACCACAGGGGGCAGGGAGTCTGAAACTTTAGCTAAAGGTGACTGGACTTAAGCTCAGTAAGGCCACAGTATCAGGAGAGCAGTGTAATCCATAGGGGGCCCCTTGGGGCCACCAAGTATGCTGTTGGCCTCGTGGGACATATATATTTTAGCAAGCTGCTGAGTGTGTGAGCAAAAGAAATGTAAGTAGTTGTTGCATGTTTATTTGCATATGAACCTCAATCCACTTTAGACTTCAAAGAATAACACTAGTGATTTTCTAGACACCAGACAAATTCAAGGAAATTCCATATGGATCATGTTTTTCTCAATATATATATATTTTTTTTAATATTATTTTTCAAATACTGGTCACAAATATATAGTTTCATTTTGGGGCATGTTTGTTTTCAGAAAACATCATTCAAACAGGAGCAAATAGTGGACTATTTTGGATGAATACACATTTGGTTATAATACCAAATATACGGGAGCGAGACGGCGTCTGTGGGAGTGAGTCAAAATAAACTACAGTGCCCGTGTTCACTGTAATAAAGGAACAGGTCAGCAAAAGCATAAGTGTGGCGTGTTGTTTTTAATAGAGTCTGAACAACAACAAAGCTCTATGGTGGAGAAGAATAAGACATATCAAGCTTTGGATACACTGTAAATATTTGCAAGTCGGATCGTTTCATCTGAATTGATTTTGTTTGTTGCGGGCATTTGTCGATATGGAATTTTAAAATTATAGAATATCACCAGCCACTTTTCTTTTTGTATAGACTAGTTTTGTTGGGTGCTCATTTTTACGGTAAGGGAACAAACTAAAAAAAAAAATCAGCTTTCTTTCAATAATAGTTTGGAGAATATGCAACAATTGTTAGATGTTTAGACTGACACCACTCTTGTGTGTGTGTGTGTGTGTGTGTGTGTGTGTGTGTGTGTGTGTGTGTCAAATCTGAAGCTACAGCCAGCTAATAGCATAAAGACTGGAAAGAGGGACAAGCAAATATGAGTATTTCCAAAAATGTTAAACTGTTCCTGTTTTTGTTGGTATTTTGTTCCATTCATATTATTTTTAGATCAAGTTTTAAATAAGAACTAGCTACTGTATACTATATATTTAGTTTAGGTAAAGGTGAGGGAATTATTATAGTCCAAAGCAGGTCTTCATAAGATACAGTCTGAGTGTATCTGTGTGTTTGCTGTGTATGTCTCAACAGTGGCCTTGTGTATCTGTAGCAGAGCTTAATCCACCATTGGAAATGGGAACCTGGCTTCCATTCGCTTTCCCCACCGGCTCATAGCGCCGCTGCCCGGCTCCCAGACTTTCAGCTACTCTGACTCCAGTGAAACGCATCTTGAAGCGATTTGGGGCTCAAACCCTTAGCTGCTTCCTCTCTGTTTTTCTCCCCATCCTCTTTGACTCTGCCGCACCACATCACCCAACAGTTCTCGGCTGTAGGAAGCTTTAAGGGCTTAGGGGAAAGCGCTGGAGCGGCAGTCCCAGCTCGACCCAGGGGCTGTGGGGCCCTGCGGTAAAATCAACAGTTAGCCCCACAGAGCGCAGAGTCCGAGCAGTCAGGGAGGGAGGGATACGTCCATGAAAGTAGGACAGACTGGAGTCTAGAGCTAGCTGACGGCTTCCTCAATTGCAAACAGGCACACATAAGTGCAATCATATGCAAACGCACACACACAAACACGGCCGCACACAAGCATGCTGAGAGAGAAAGCCTCCAGGTCATCAAAAATCCTATTCACTCCCGTCAGGATATTGAAGTGTGTCATGCCAATATTTCACTGCTGATAGCTTTGCCAGAATGTGTGTGAGTGTGTGTGTGATAGAGAGTGCACGGCAGTGTGTGGGCGTGTGCTTGAGCGCGCCCGTGTGCATGCCTCGCCACTTCTCTCCCACTTTATTTTCTAAAGAGTGGCTTTTTCAAAAGTCGCCCGGGTATTTTCAAGGGGCCTGTCTAATTCATGCAGGTGAAGTGTTTTAAAGTTCCATTCCCCGTTTACCTGCGGGGCCTGAAGAACACACAACAGAGGTGTTGAAATAACACCCCACCACCACCCCCACCTCCTTCTCCCTCACTTCTATCACAGCTTCTATCCTTTTGTCCTTCACTTTCCTCCTGTCCCTCCACACCTGCACTCCTTCGCTTTTCTTTCCATCTTTTTCTTATCCCTCCTTCTCTCCCCCACCTCGCCCCTGCTCTCTTTTTACCTCATCCATCCCTCATCCTCTCGCTCTCTGCCTCTCATAGCGTTTGAAGCCGAGTGTTTGTCTCTAGGGCTGGATGATTGACAGCTGAGAGAGAGCCATGCAGCTCTCTGGTGACAGATAAGGACTTTGGCTCTATTACTCACTGGGTACCACAGACACACAAACACACACGCACACACACACATAAACTCTCACCCATCCTCCCACATGCACACACAGATTCACTAACTCACTTTCCAACAAACACTGAGTAACACACACACACACAGACACACTCCAGGTCCCATGCTGCTCCCACAGTTCGGCAGGGAGCAGACAAACCTATTTGCATTAGGAAGCAGCGTGTAAAATAAATAAAGAATCGGATGAATCGAGGAATAAATAGACAGGAGGCACGGCTGGGGATGAGTATGACTGATTTGCAGTGTGTGCACATGGCGTGCGTGTGTGTGCTCTCTTTTTCAACCTCTGGGCTCCCATGTGGGGAGAGCGGCAGTGCAGCAAAAGAAACACCCAGCACACCCTGTTGAACACACACAAACACAAATACACACAGTCAAATATACATGAAAAAGATTCTACAAAGCCCAAATCATTATGGTAATGAAAAATGAAAGGGTCTAAAAATACGGTTTTATTCCTCCCTTTGTTTTGGGAGAACTCTGGGGAGACCACTGGCTGACAATAAGAGAGGGAAAGAGTGAGACAGGGAAGGAAAGAGAAATAGTTTCCCCTCCTATCAGCTTCTCCCGTATACGTCTCCCTCTACAGCCCCAAATCTCTGGTTATCAACACTCTGCTGTCTTCAAAGAGAGAAACTGGATTGAGTGCAACTGGTTCAAATTAGGTGCATGTTCATGTTCTTGGCAAAAAAAAAAAGAAGAAAAGAAAAAGCCTTAGTGACTTGTTGATTGACAACTAAAAGTGAGAGAGAGATGGCGAGAAAAGAGAAGCAGCCGGCACACGAAACAGGTGCAGCATCAGTTACGGAGAAGGAGAGGCACAACAAGAAGAGGGAAAGAGAGCAAACACGGAATTAGAGAGAAATACGGAGTGTTCGGCGCTTATGTTGAGCATCGAAGAGTGAAAAATAGGGTGAAATTTTCCGTGGGAAAGGAATGCAGAGCGGGGAGGAGAGTGATGAGCAGAAGGAGGGATGGATGAAAGACTGTGAGGTGTCATGCTGAGTTACAGGTGTGCGTGTGCGTGTGTCAGGGAGTCATAGGGGAGAAAATAGAGGGAGAAAAAGATGACTGCGGTATAATTAGGCCGACCCCCCCCCCCCCGGCAGAGGAGTGCGGCAGGTGAAAGGACGAACGGAGGGAAAGCGAAAGGGGGAAAGATGAATGGATGGTGGGGAGATGAAGGAGGGAAGGGTCGAAGGCAAGGACGCGGTGACATAGCGGGGAGAAAGAAAAGAAGGCTACAGCATGACTAAAGAGATGGAGTTCTCAGCACGAGAGAGAGAGAGAGAGAGAGGGAAGAGAGGAGAGAAGGGCAGCGTGGAGGACAGAGGTTTAAAAGTGAGAGGAGAGAAGGAGGAGGAGGAGGACGTGACAGAGATAGACGCAGAGCATGAAAATGGCCTTTGTCATCCTTTCTCAAACACAGAGCTGGAAGACAAAGGGACCGTGAGCGCAAGCGGCTTTTTCCAGCATCTCTTAGATGACAATAGCTATTTGTCTCCTCATCAGAGAGATGGGAGAGGAGAGAGAAGAAAGTAGAGAACACACTGTTCTTCATGTCTCTTCCTCCTCTCTCTCTTTTCTCATCTCTGCTCTTACTTTATCTCCACCCTCCTCCCCCGTCGCCCCTCTCTCTCCACCCGTACAGATACACAAACACACTTAAGACACAGTTTCTCTCCCTCTGCATGCCATGGATACCTGGGAGTGTAGCTGGCTGTTGGGCTGTTTTGAGAGGGGGCGCACAACGACCTCCACACCCCACCTCCCTTATTTGAGGTCAGAGGTTAAGGGTCACGCTTAAGTGCTGATGGTGCACCCAGTCAGACAAAGCAGATTAACACACACACACACAGGCTGAGCGGTGGTATGTCACCCCCTAACCTCCTCCTCCCAGCTTGTTCCCAGACCTCCGTCTCATTGGGTGAGATAATATCATATGTTGCGGGTTGCACCAATGAGAGGTCAAGGCCTCGATTGTGCCGCACGGTCAACAGTCAAACCACCTCTTGCCACGGACAATGATGTCATAGCCGAGTCAGTATTCATAGCGAACAAACTGTGGATAAAAACGGGGGTCATTTAGTGTCCCTGGTTTGTTCTGTGCATTCTTTTCCATTTCAGACCATGTTTCCCATTTAGTGGATACTTCTGTGTGCCAAAAACACATATATGTGACTACACACAGTTAGTGTGGGACAATTGGGGGGGTGAAGTTTATGCTGGTGTCTTGCTCCACTCACTGATCTGGTAGATAACTTCAATTCTGTCTCTAAACTCAACACCAATCTGCAGAATGTAATCTTGGCACCGTTAGAGTCTAAATTAATTTAATTGAGTCATCCTAGTATGACCCCACTGTGGCAGGGATTTAAAAGATAAGATTAAAATTTGCCTAATATGCAAACTCAGTTCATGCTGTTGGGTTAAATACTGTAACATTTTATATCTCCTCAGAGGGAAATTGTCGTATGGCCTTCCCATTGTGGGGCCACAGGGACAGAGAGTAGTTTTAATGACATTTCATATCATTGAGACTAACTGAGGATTATTAATGTCTATTAATCTGTTCATTACTTCTCTTTAACATTTAAGTGCATTCCTATTAATGTCAGAAATTAGTGAAACATTACAGTGTCAAATTGACATTTGTCACATAAGGCAACTAAATCTCAATCGCTTTTTGAAAAAGAAAATCCCCACAAGGTCCATTTAGTAGCTCTTCTGTGGCTTTCGATCGTATTAGTGCAATAACAGTATTGAATCAGTTTACAGTAGAACTTTAATAGAATTTTCTATCAATTAGTGTTGAAATCAGAAAAATTGCTGCACTAGAATCAATGAGTTGATTTAGATTCTGTGAAAGTCCATTTTTGATGGAAATATTCTCTCTGCTGTATCACTTTTTTGAAGTGTAAAAAAAAACATTCAGCTCAGCAAAGAATGTAGAACAACAACAGATCAATGTCGATTTCCTTCACTCTACAGTCGATGTGTGTGAGATCCTCCTTCTGATCTGGCATCAGCGGGCAGCTCTGCCAGTGTGTTTAGAAGTGTTAAATGCCCCCCCTGACCTGCTGCAGTCTGTTATTAGGCCTACCGACTGCCAGGCCTGCAAATTCATACTGGCATCAACGCCCATGCCTGGCAACACACACACACACACACACACACACACATCAGTCAGATGCACAAACTCACATGTGCAAGCAGTTATAGGCAAACATGGTGCATACTGACACACACCCGCCGGGCACTCAGCAGAGGGTGGATAGCCAGTGATCCTCCTCCTCCTTCCGCCTTATCAGTGAGTCGTGTTCCGCCTTAGCCATGCATACTGTACAGTCATTAATCATGATTCTCATTAATTATCTATGCACCCGGCTGGCTAATTAACACATCAGCTCAAGCAGAACTAATGCTGCATGCTAGTGCACCTCCCACTCACACCCAACACGCCCCAACCCACCCACCCACACACACACACACACACCCTGCAAACCAACTCCAACCCTGCTTCTCCCAAACTTCACGTCCTGTCAGCGACGAGGAGGAGTTGTGAGAAAAAAAGCTTTAATGCTGGCACCGATTAAAGGGAAATTCTGCAATATTTGATCAGTTTGCGATGTTTAATCTGCCGTGTTGTAATTTACACATTTCGTGAACCCGTATTTGCACTTCTTGTTGTGTTGTTGTTGTTATTGTGTCATCATAAGTGAGCGGTTTGTTCCACTCCATTTCCCAGAATGTAGTTTGACAGCCCCTAATGAGTATCCATAAAACTGTATTTGTCACTACCTGCAGGTGGGCAACACAACAGAACATTATTTAAAAAAGCATAATATAACCACTAACCTTGGTTAGTGAGGCTGATTTATAATCCTACTATATCCTGTGCTGCTATAATAATGAATACATAAAGGCTCAGTGATTTTAAAAAGCAAAATGTACTCCTAAGGTTGAAGTAAAACTATGTGTTTTTTCTGTGCCGAGTTCGACTTCGGTGATCCACAAATTCACACTGGAAAACTGTTTTGATTGCAAAACTTTGAGGGAATGGAGAGTTCAAAACAGATAAAGCTATCATAGCTTATTAGCTGTGCTGCATGCACCCACTTGTGCATAACCCCGCTCTGCTCAAGTAGAAATCGCTTCACAAAAGAGGCACGGTTTGCAGACAGCTAGGAGGCAGGAGCTGCTTCTAAAAATACACTTTGTCCCTTGAATAAGCTGTGTAAAAGCTAGCTTGAGGCAGTGATTGACTTGCAGTAGCATTTCACTGGCTAACTAGCATAGTAGCCTACCTATTGTAGTGCATAGAAGGACTGGTATAGCAGTAATGCAATACCTAAACACATCCACATTCATTTTGATGATCTTTACTGACTAAATTGTGGATAACTTATACTGATCTCCTAGACCCAGCACCCACAAGCCTCCAGGGTGTCTCTGGATCTTTGCAGTGTACATAAGGTTTTGTTGTCTCTGTATTCTGAAGTCTATGCACTGCAAAACTGAAAGATGGCCAAATGTATCTGCAATCACAGCAACTTCTGGTGTCTGACTTCTCACTTCTCACTGGTGATCTAAATCAGGGACGTCCCAGTGTGTAGGTACTGCACTAATTGAAGCAGATGGAATGGCAGCTTCTACACCCTTTAATCTATGGGAGGTTCCGGCTTTAACCACCTGACACATATGATTTTAATTTTGTCATTTGTGACTTTCTTCATCTCGGAGCAAAAAGGACATGTGGAACCACACAGATAACAAGCAGTGAGATGGATTCAAACTGACTCCATTCGGAGCACAGGAGAAGCGCCACATCCTGCTGCGATATCTGGACTCTGCATGTGGTTTGTATGCGGGTCCAGCTTCCACAGTATTTACTCCCTTTAATCTCCCATGAGGCCTTGGGCTATAGTGAGATATGCGCCTGGGGGTGAAACGGAGGGTAATTCACACTCAGACATGGAATTATAATGTTTCCATGCATGAAGCCTTTGAATAATTTACAGCATTCAATGGCTTAACATTACTCATCCCACAAACACACACACACACACACAGGTCTGGAAATGGCCAGGCTGTGGCGCAGATTTAGTCATCGCCCTCGCCTCACCAATCTCTCACTGGTGCATCACTAAATACAGCCCCCCTCATCTCAGCCTTTCTGACAGTCTGTGCAGCATATAATTATGTCCCCCCTGAAACCAGGGCAGTAATCTCACACACTTGTCTGGCCATTATTATGAAGGCCCTGGCTTCTCTCTGCCCACACCCTCTATCATCCAGCACTTGTTCTCTCCACTGAGCACTGATTTCTCTATCTCTGCTTCTTCATATCTTTCTCTCTCTCTGTCTCTCTATAGGCCAAAATGAATGAGAGAAAGAATGAGAGGGGGAGAAAGAAAGAGGCGCTCTGACATTAACGAGATCGCTTGTTAAGAAAGGAGGGAGGGGGGAGAAGGAGAGAGGAAGGGAGTTGGAAAATGGAGTGGCTGTAATTTGGAGGTTTTTTGAAAAGGAGAGAAAGAAAAGACAGAATTAGGTTTCCATACAGGGCCTGTCTCCAAGCATGTGTGTGTGTGTGAAGCAGATACAGAGGGGACTAAATATAAGGTGAGAGAATGACTTGTTGGATTTCTCAAGAGGTGCTAAAGGTCAGACACACCTATCAATCAGACTCATACAAAGAGCCAAGTCGAGTTCCTCCCCCCCACTACCTTCTTCCCACTCCCACCAGCTCCCTCGGAGACAAAGAAACACTTTACAGTAACAGGCTTCTGGAGACTGTTTCCTCCCTATGCTTGGAGCTGCTGCACTGTCAGCAGGCCCATTACAGAAATGCATTTCATTGGCATTTCACTTCTCGTTGGGCAGGGAGGCTAGAGAGCTGCTTCACAACACCAGACACATCCTGCCGAGACAGCTCAGTTTATAGCAACATAAAGAAGTGTCGACTTCTTTCTGCACGTGGATAAAAATATCCAGTATTAACCCCTCGTGGAGTGTTCTACAATGCCTTTTTTCGGGCACACGTTTTCTTAGTGTGTGATCAGACTCCTCTTAAAACTTCTTCATCTCCTAATTCTTGCTAATAAATTTACAGAAACTGATATCCCAGCGTCTGAATGAGCAAGCCACCCCCAAACAAGCCTGTGTGTCGCTTAAAGAGTGCAGCTTTGCATTTCTTAATGTGCAAATATGTGCCAAAAAAAAAATGTGTGTGTATGTGTAAGTCGGTGTAATCCCTCGCTATGGGACGCTCTCCCTTCTTCCTGTGCCAGATGAGGAGATATTCTGCCAATTTCGCCGGGCAAGTGGGCTGCCAACTGTGAACATATACTCCGAGCTACACACTGAAATCATATACTGCCACATATACTGGCATGTGATCCATGCATACGGGACACAAAGAGCCATGTGTGAGGGTAGAAACACACGCACACACACACATACTATCGGCTGGGTGTGGG
The DNA here is from genome assembly GCA_032362345.1 of Sandelia bainsii. Lineage (NCBI taxonomy): Eukaryota > Metazoa > Chordata > Actinopteri > Anabantiformes > Anabantidae > Sandelia > Sandelia bainsii. The sequence continues at coordinate 14,240,496 of JAUMHL010000011.1, forward strand.
CAGGCCGATTCCAGTCTATAGGTCTGGAAGAAATGTTGGGGGATTAGGGAGAGAGAGCCCACTGAGAGGTAGATGAAGGAGCTATGGGAGGGAAGGGAGGATAGAGATGAAGAAGGAGGGAGGTGGAGAAGAAGGAAAAAAAGACTTAAAGCAAATGAAAGATAGCGAGGGAAAGATTAGATCAAGAGGCATGGTGGCAGAGGAATAAAAACAGGCCAAGCTGCTGCTATGAAACTGTTAACTCCATGGTTTATACGGCAGGATGGATAATCTCTACCTCCCTGTTCCCCCCCACCCCCTCCTGCTCCAATCTCTCCATTGTGTAAGGGGGGGTTGAAAGAAATTCCTTCTCTTTCTCTTTCTCCAACTAAATTAACAATATGAAGCTCTCTATCCCTCTCAGTCTGCTTTATCCTTTTATTCAGCCCCTTCTTTCTTCATCTCACAGTATTCCTTGATTCTATTATTCCCTTGGCTGTATGCTAGAGTTAGAGGAGTATCTGCTGGTGCACACGTGTATTCAAAGCAGGCTTGACAGGCTGCACACCAAACTGAGCATGAGAAGTTTTTATTTGTCTTTATTTTATTTTTATTTTTTTTGCTGGTGAGAGACTGTAGGGTATGAAAAGGGAGTAAGAGTGAGAAATAGCAAGAGATGGATGCAAGTGCGACAAAGGGAAAGCGGAGGGTGAGAGGGAGAGAATTGTACAGAGCGGGAGAGAGAGGTATAGGGGGAGAGAGAGAGAGAGAGAGGGTAAGAAAAGAAGTGACGGAGAAAGTGCCAAGGCGGAGGTGTGAGATGAGACCACATAGATCAGACTCACAGTTTCTAATAAGAGGTATGACACATTCCCATCTTTTACCTTTCTTCTTTTTTTTTTTATTTACTCGTAACTCACTCTCCTCCCTCACTTTTCCTCCACTTCTCTTTATGTGTGCCTTCATGTTTTTTTTGCTCCTCACCAGAACTGGAGTAAAAAGAGCTGCTACTACTCTTAACCAGCTGCTAGCATAGCAGACACACATGCAGTGTTAATAGGCACAAATCTTGCGCAAGAATTATTCATTTGAGGGTTTATATTATTCATTCACAGGACAAAATACCAATTCAGTTTTGTGTGCATGTGCACAAATTACCTGCTCTGTGCCGGACCACATATTGTACCTTACACCTCCTTTCATCTCACCTCTTGTGGCTTGTTTGAGCAGGAAACTGACCAATTTTGGTGCTCGTACAGCTTTTCCACATGCCCAGGTCAGCCCACTCTCACTGTGTCAATGTGGAAACCATGCTTTCACTATGGTTTACTTAAGTATGGGATAGCTGCGCTGAGCCATGCCGCTGTGATCCTGCTTGGTAGCAAGCGGCATCTTTGCACTAAACTGATGGATCAGACCACGTGTGGCTGTGTTGGTGGCTAGAGGAAGAATTGTGTTTTTAATTCTAACTGCGTCTCTGTGGTTTGGGCTTTAGAATTATTTTACTGTTCACTGGATTTACTGTTCATTTTAAGTCTTATCAGATATGCTGTGAGTTTAATGCAATTTGCGCTGCTGCTACCACAATAAAAGTTTTCCACTAGTAAAACTAGTAATCTAACGAGACACTTTCGTTGTGGAGCAGCTACAGGAAAGCTCAAAGAGTTTTCTTAGTGGGCGTTCAGACTGAAATCAGCCCTGTGTTAAAATAACCCAAGGAGCCGCATTGGTGGGGGAGTGTTTTTTCAGGTACCGGTAGGACACGAAATACAATCCAGGAAGTCAGGTTTGTGTAACAGACCTATGAATATTGAAGCTTATCAGATAACAAAACATTACACACAGTTACACACAAAGTTGTCCAGATCGAATTAGCCCATGTTTACTGTATTTATTACTAACCAACGCAGTGACAAAAATATAATATATATTACCGTCATGTCATTATGGTGAACTTGTCATGTCATGGGAAAAATATTCATTCTGTACCAGCATGGCTTGAATGGTCTCAGTTGCCCACAACTCAGGTCGGAGCGGGTTTCCACACTCATTATGTAAAAAACACATTTAAATACCTGCACTGGGCGCCTGGATTCATCCATTAGAAAGTGGAGGCACTGCCTCAAAACAGTGCTCAGACTCAAAATGGGCACTGGCTCAGTTCAAGCACTGCTCCTCACCCTCTTTCCCCACCTCCTATCTCTTCCTTCCTCACCCTTCTTTCTCGGTTCTCTCCTTTCCCCTTCCCCATCTCTGCCATCTCTGCCAGTGGATGTCTTTAATCAGAACCTCAATCAGAGTGCGACGCGTGTAAGAGAATGAAGCTTAATCCAATATAAGATACACAAGATAATACAGCTGTTAAAACCATCAGCTGCCTGACAGATAACAACCCTGTCACCCACATTAAGTCTCTCTCTCTCTCTTCTCCCTCACTTTCACTCTTCGTCGTCGTCTAATCTTGTTCTCCTAATGGTGAAATGAATGGTTGTTAAACCTCGGCTTCTCTCCATCTCTTCATCAGTTTTTTTATTAATTTATTTTTTATTGAAGTCTCCTTGCATCATAGTCTCCTTCAGGGTTATTATTGTTAACACGAAGTCTAAATCTAGCCATGAAAAACACTTTTGGATCAACTGAAATGAGATTTAAAATCTGAGAAACTTAAGACTTTTGCCTGTGACAAAATGAAATTAAATAATAAAATTAAGTAAGTCAGTTTTGGCTCAGTACACAAGAAAAGCTTTAAAAAAAGTGTTGGAGAGGTTTTACATGGCAAACCTTAATAGTAACTTTAATTAAAAGTTGCTCTCAAACTGTAAAAACCTTGACCCTTAAATCTCCTTTTCAGTCCTAACAGAACATTGAATCTTAATTTCTCCCATGTGGAGCTGACTTGCTAGATTAAAAGCAGCAAGATTATTCATGGGATTGTGAAAGATTAACCAGTTAAACATCTCGCAACGAACCACGACCTACTAGCCAAACTGGTCACGTTATCAGTGAGCAGAAAAACAAAGAAAGAGAGATAGCATATGCAAAACAGAGGGGATTAAAAAACAAAAGACAACAAAAGGAAAAAAAAACAGGACCACAGGTGGGCAAACCGGTTGCAGGATACAAAAGTTTGCCCGAGTGCTGACGGACGTTGAAACTAAACAGATAGAAGGTGAGATAGTTGGCGAGGAAAAACGGAAAGTAAGTGGTTGCTGACTGCAGGAAGGGGGAGGGGCTCCTGTCACCACCTGCAGGAGCCTGGAAGCGGCGGCTGGGTGTAAAAGAGCATCGTTAAGGACACAGAGATAAGATAGGACTGCAAGCTATTCGTCACATTTATAGGAGAAGTGACATTTAGCCTGACGGCAGCTTGGTGCGTGTGTGTTTTGAGGGTGCATAGGCCACAAAAATGCCTGAATCTTTAAAAATAAAAATAAAAAGGCGTGAAGGCAGGACTATATGCAAAAAAGTAGATGTTCTGTATTTAAATCTGCTTTCAACTTTCATCTTTTTTGAACGCTTACACGCTCACGTCGATTGTTGATGCTACTTCTTTTGCCATATTTCCCTTGTAGAGTGGATCTGTCTCCATGTAAACAAGCAGAATACACAAGTGGAGGATCACCATGACTTTGATTATAATTATAGATAAAAATGATTAGAATGAGCTCGTTATTTGTGCTTGTGCACATCTCTGCTCGTTTGTTTAGCTCTTTCTTTTGTAGGTGCAGGGCCACTTCTCTTAATATGGGTTTGAGACCCACTCCCAAAAACTGAAACACACGCACATAAACACCTGTCCCTCGCCTAGGTGAGAAATAATGGACGGGTGGGATGAAGAGATAGAGTGGAATGACTTTAGAGAGAGAGAGAGAGAGAATGAGAAACAGGGCTTACAGAGGACAGAGGGAGGACGGATGGAAAGCTGAAGATAAACTAAGCTTCAGACAGCGAAGCAGAATGTGTGTTGGGGGAAAGACGCACTTTGTTGTGAGAGGACAGTGGACAAGGGGAGTGACAGGCAGGCGTGAAGGTGGAAAACACAGGGATGGACTGCAAGAGATAGCCTGGGAGGAAGAGGGGAAAACAACTGGATAGAAGAAGAGGGGGAAAAAGGCGAAAGAGGAGAAAGTGAAGAGAGGGGTTGAGGGAGGGTCCATAGATTCATAATCCCCTTACAGACAGCTTTGTTGAGTGATTGACAGCTCAGTGCGGCACGCTAGAGCCAGAGCAAAAGGGGGGGCCGCCATGACTGGAGGGATTATCTCTCCCCTGGTTTACAACATCCCTCCCCTGCATATCACCACCTAATCACCCCCCCTCTGACAGGGTCAAGTGGTACAGGCCACTTTCTGTTGTTTTCACGCTCTCCTTTCGTGATCACCTCACCCCCCCCCCCCCCCCCCCCCCCCCCCC
>JAUMHL010000011.1:14254153-14265067 GCA_032362345.1 Sandelia bainsii
CCCCCCCCCCCCCCCCCCCCCCCCCCCCCCCCCCCCCCCCCCCCCCCCCCCCCCCCCCCCCCCCCCCCCCCCCCGTCCCAAGGTGATCGTTCTGGTTCAGTTCTCTCTTCCTCAAGCAGAACCTATATTGGCACTTGAGCATTAACTGGTATTGATTTACTTAGCGGTTAGGACTGCCTCCACTCCCACTCTGCTTCTATACTGCTCCTTCTGTTTCTCTTTCACCCCCCGGCACCTGTCTGTGTTTATATTCCTCCCTGAACACCTCTGTCTCCTTTCTGTTTGTCAGACTGTAGTAATTTCAACTGATGGAGTAGTCAATAAAAAGGTGGATTCAGGACTTGATGACCGTAAGCATTTTTAGACGACATTTTACTGTAACTTACGTCGGCCAGATCATTTTATTCGTTACATATTCCAGGAATTCATCAAATAGCTGAGGCAGCTGGATCTGCCACTACACCCATGGGTGCCTTCTTTTCATTCGCACCTCTGCCACTCCTAACACATCTTTGGGTGCTTCATTGGCTTCTGTAGCACCATAATTAGTGGCTGGATGTGACACATGTTTCCAATTTGCTACGTCTGGACAGAGCGAGGCAGAGATAGAGACAGACGGGAAGTGACAGGAGGGAACAAAAAAAGATTGAGAGAAGGACGCGAGAGGAAGCTGCGACAGACAGAGGAGCCCATAAATGGAGCGCAGCGCGAGGGCGGGTGAAAGGGGTGAAAGCGAGGGGAGAAGAGGCCGAGGAGGAGAAGGAGCTGGAGATTGCTCACGGAGGTGGAAAGAAAGGTGGGAGGAGAAGCGGAGGGGAGCTGCAGGTGGACGGTCTAAACTTCAAAGCAGCACAGCCAGCAGAGGTCTAGAGGTTAACAACGTGACAGCCCATTTGCCACACAGAAAAGATGTGAGCCTTACATGCTTGTGCACCTTATATACACAGGCTACTGCTTCTGCTTACTTTTAAAAGTACAAACCAGATGTGTGTGGGCTCAGGACCTTGTCCTTGCAAGATGCGCACTATTTGGACAAGCATGGGCTCTTAAGATATTGCAGCCCAGGCCCTAAAGCTATTTTGCCCTGAGGCAGCTGAAATTAAAGTACTGCTTGTGCTATGTAGAGAGCAAGGAGAAACAAGTACATGCAAGTGTGTAAAAGGGCCAAGAAAATAAACTGGAGGAATGACTAAGCTGATTAACTATGAATAGTAAGCTTCATGAATAAGCTTCATAGTATACAATAGGCTTTGTATTTTGAATATATGAGTGAGCAAATCTGTGGAAATGACTACGGAGTCTGGCGTCAAAGCCACCACCCCTCTAATTGCCAACCAGGCCTACTCACTAAGCCCTGACACCCACCTCACACTAAACTCCATTAGGAGACAATGCCGTGGAATCACCTGTAAGACCTCAAAAGCCCGAGCTGTTAGCTTCTCAGTGAAAATTACCCTCCCGTGTCCAACTCTACTCCCTGTTGGGTGAATCCACCCACTGCTGACAAAAAGCCCTCATTAAGGGCTTCATGCCTGGCTCCACAGCGGGGGGTGGGGGGGACGCACAGTCACATCTGTGGAGAGGGGAGAAACCGGGCAGGCCACAGCCTTCAGCACATGGACGCATTAAAAACCGGTTACTCTCTGATAGGGCCCCTGGCATGGGTGTGAGCTGGGGGTGGCGAGCTTTGCAAGGTTGCTGTGAGCAAGTCTAAATTAGTCTCAATTTGGTTCTGTAGTTTTTTTTTTATGCGTCATACAGTGAGTAACGTGGGCGAAGTTGCAAGAAATTAGAGCTATTTCTGCACCACTGTCCCCTCAAGCTGAGAGTTTGACGGCCTATTTGTCAAGCTGCAAAATATCATATTGTTCCAGTTCGCTCCCAGAGATGCACTGAGGCTTTGCAGAACTGAAGCCTGGTGTCACTAACCCACCACCCTCCAACCCCTCCATCCCACCCTCACCCTCTTCACCGCCATACAGGCCGTCTTGTTATTCTCCAGCCCCTCTCTCCATCCCCCACCCCCGGGTGTCCATTCAGACACAGGAGAAATTGGCAGAGGTGTGAGGAAAGTGGTGTCGGTCGTTAAGGCCGAGCAGCCCAGAGGTGTTTAAAATGACATTTCCTCAACTAATACCTGACACCTTCTGCAGAGGAAAGAGAGGGGGGGGGATGCAAATGAGGGAGGCCGAGTGAGCAGACTGGTTGTTCGAGAGGCCTGTGGGTCCGGGGCCTTGGACTTTAATCAAGGTCATCCAGCAACAGCAATTAGAGCACCGCACACGTCTTTATTATCCCGCACACACGGCTGACATCTTTTTTTTTTTTTACAGCAACAAGAAGAACCACAGCTGGATTAAATCCAACACCATGATCAATGAGGGTGAGCAGCTGTGCAGCTTGTTTCACCTCAGATTCCACCGTTTCAACAAAAACGATTAAATATTGTCATTTTAAAGGTAGAGAGTGTGAGCAACAGAGAAACCTTAATAAAATAAAATCACTAATACTCTCAGAGGGACTGTGTGTGTGTGTGTGTGTGTGTGTGAGGTAGGCCTGCGCTCTCTACTGAATTGCTGCCCTTTATTTAACTTTATGGCGTTTTGTGTGTCATGTTCCTCTCAGTGCACTTAGAGTTATTTGCATTCGTTCGTAACTGTTGCCTAAATCCGCTCTTCTCAGCGCAACTTGCATTTCGCTCCTCCAACGTGCAATTAAACTAATTATTCGATTTAAGCTCGTCTTTTTTTTTTTTGCGTGGGCCGGAAACTTCAAGCTCCAACCTGCAATTAGTCAACCGGTAAAAAATGTTTTTAAAGGTCTGAAAGTGAGAACTGCTCTTACCTTTCGTTGAGGGAATTCCAGTAGATGGGCTCCATATTGCTGGCCGTCGTCCCCAGTAAATCCAGTAAGAATACCAGCAGAATCCCCAAACCATTCCCACTAGGTCGACACGCCATCTCAACCCTGACACCCAGCATGTGTAGCCCCATTTCAAAGAAACAGAAATAATCTCTACGTTTTTTATATATATATTTTAAATGCTGTTGCGAGGAGACTTGCAGAACAACAGATGCGCGACCACAGCCGAGCAGGCTATAGGTAGACAAACAGTCAAAGTGTGGAGTGAAGCCCTGCTGTGTGTAACCACATGGATCCAAAACGAATCAAAATCACACCAAACAAACAAAAAAGAAAACAGGCTGAGATGTGCGGGGGAAAGTTGTCCAATCCGTGCGTCTGGATCTCCAAAAACGACGGGGTTTTTTCAGCGCGTCCGCGATCGTACTATTTCAGTGCCAATCCCATGACTTTCCCATTAATTTGACATTAGTCCTCCTTCTTCCAGCGCGGTGCCACTCAGCTCAGATATAACTCCACTGAATCGATTTCTTTTTTTTAGGAATTTATCGCCACCCAGGAGCTATTTCTGTTGCCTTTCGTTGCGCCCTAATTGTCTTATTCCGAACAATGTTCCCTTGTTCTCTGTGCCGACTCTGTGTGATTTCTCTCCCATTACCTTGTTTCCCCGCAAGAAGATATACCTCCCAACGTTTCAGGCTGGACTGAAAAGATCTGTCAGTTTTGTTCCAAGGAAACAATCGAGATCAGGCCAAAAGAAAAAAAAAACAGTGAAGGCGAAACGTTTAAAATGGAAAAGATGTCGCTCGTGTCCACAGCTCCATCCTCATAAAGACATACTGATGCACGGTGGCTTTAGTCAGTGTGCGATACAATCCTTATTCTCCTCTTTGGAAAAACGCACAGACTGAACGCTGGCTGTAAAATCCGCAATTCCTGTAGCTCGTCGACAATGTTACAAATAAAATTCAGGATCCAAGTCGATGATAAATCCAAAGAGTCAGTTTAAGCTGCAACGCATGAAAACTGAGAGAGAAACAAACCAAAGAGCTAGAAAAGCATCTCCACTCTCATAACGTCGCACAAAGGCCGACGGGAAACTTGTGAAGTGATCATAAAAAATAAAAAATAAGAGGCGAGTTGTGAGCACCAGTTCCTGTTGGATATTGACGTCTATCTGATGCGGCGCATCATTTGGAGAGCTGGACGCGTCGCTTCAGACGTTCTCTTCGTCCGTCTCTCTGCTTCAAAATCCCACTGCTTTGACTTGTCCTAATGCTCGCAGCACATTGACAGACCGACTGGCTTGTTTGAGAGGAGGAGGAGGGAAAAGGGGACGTATGTGAATGGAAAAAAAATCCCCATCCTCCGACTGGCAGGCAGGGCGCACTGACGGAGCGCAATTCTTCCAGTTTTTCTTTTTTTTTTCGGGCGGGGCGGAATCGAGTCCCTTTCAGCACCTCCTCTCTCCTCCTCCCTAACTCTGAGTTTCAGGGGCCCCCCGACTCGGACCTCTGGACTCCCCGGCGTTCTATTCTACCTCCTTTCAAACGGCGAAGAAGAACACCCCCCCCACACACACACACGCACACGCACACTTCTCCAGACGCTCGCCAACGTGCGCCCTCCTCGGCTAAAAACCATAATGGAAGAGCAAGAGCGCCCTCAACGCATTTACTGAGCATCACATGTGGCGCTGGAGGAGGATTGTACTGAAAAAGAAGCCAGCTGGGATTTGAGAAGGTTATGATAGAAATGTCACAGCAAAGCTATAAGTTCCTATAGCAGTATTTACGGCTTATTATAGATGAAATATAGTACAGTAAGCTCACACTATATCCTGTAAAGGAAATGTGTTATTTATTTATATATAGAATTAAAAAGTAGATGTACACAGTCACTATGAGTAACTTATATACCTGTGAAATATTTCTTTGAAAAGAAGATCGTCACACTGTCTGTGTGAGAGATGATGTGGCCCTCTCTCTCTCTCTCTCTCTCTCTCTGTGTCCTTCTGATGACAGAACAGGGGCAGAGTCCAGCATCCAGCACCTACACTTCAAAGTGGGCCGTTCAGCTTGATGAAGTGCAGGACGAGCTGGGTGACAGGCTTTGCTGAGGGCCACACACACACACACAAGTGTTTACACTGGGGGCCCCAGTCGCCAGGAACACTGACACTGATTCACTTATACTATTACTCACACACACAGAGATACATGTATGGAGGGCTGTCAAATATGTGGCTGTATTGCCCCCATGTGGTGGATAGGGTTCATGACTGAGACTCTACTGAGAGTCAGGTTGATGGTGTTAAACCAAAGTAACAGTTGATTATAAATGTCACTCGTTTTCTATTGTTCACTTTGTCATCACACAGAGAAACAACGAGTGTGCGTTTTTACTGCTTCTACATATTATTTTGTTATAAATCAAACCTACACTAGGGACTAGGGTTCAAACTCTAACATCTTAAAGGGTGTTTCCACAGATTTGTACAAATTAAGTACAGCTCACTCAGAGAGTACCACACAACGGGTGAAAACAGTTTCTGTGTCGGAATTCCCTGAAGTCGTACTTTGGACTAGAAAAGTCCTCATCCATGCCAACCTCAAAATCCAAGATGGTTGCTTCTTTCATCAATAGTAGTAGCTATAGTAATAGTAATAGCTGCAGTAATCTTCTGTTTATTTGAACTCATGTCTTAATGACTAGAACTGGTGTTGTTATGGTTAACCAGGATGCTGTAGCCTAGGTAACCATAACCATAATTTCCAAGTTGATATATTCAACTGAGTGACATTATTCCCAGCTCCAACGTCTGACGTAAATGGAATGCAGCATTAGCAGGCTAGTCAATTGCACTATGGGAAATGTAGAATCCAGCTTATTTGGAGGTTGGATATCCCACCTTCTGCTGCTTTGGATTTTGTCACCATTTCCTTTGAGTACCCCAATTTCATGGAGTTGCAGTACTAAATAGCTGGAGTCCTCCTTTAAATAATTGCAATTCATTTCAAAAACTATATTTTTCTGCACATATTTTGTGATTCCACTGTCTACATAATGCTTGCATTATATTGTATTTCCATGCAGGGATGTCATCCTTGCCATCTTTGGTCTTTACATGACTTCCAGGCCTGCCTGCTATACTTTAGTATAGAGATCCATCAGTTCCCCAAAGGGTGCACAGCTATAGATACATTCCGGCAAAGAGAAACAAGGAGAGGAAGAGGGCTTTGATATTTTTCATTGAAAATATTTGACTTAAAACAACAGAGGAAGGAGAAATTCGATGCACCATGAATACCCCCTGCTGTCCCTGCACAGCCAGGGAGAGGAGAGATGAAATGAAAGTGAGATGGGGAGGGGCACAAGAGATACAAAATTATAGCAAACTCATGTCTACAAGAACAGCAGACCTGAAGCTGGCAAGGATTTAGTGTCATGCTCAAGGGCACTTCAGTGGAGCAGATTAGTGATCTTACAGCAGGCTAAAGCCACGACTTGCAGTCTCGAGGCTAATCTGCAAGTGAGACAAAAGTGCAGACATTTCCTCTGTGATGTGAAATTACAGCATGCTTTCAACAAGTGCTGTAATTGCAGGTTATGAGATCCAAACAAGAAACAAATACAGCAAGGAGATTTTATAGAGCTGGGCAGGGAGAATGGAAGGGAAATAAATACGGAAAAGAGAGCAGAGATGGAGCCGTTTGTGTTGCACTGACCTCTGGAAACCTTGGCAGGGCAGATGACAGAGCTAAATGTAGTGGAGGAAGTCAGACTGGTTTAGAGACAACAGCAGTTCAGAGGTGGAGCTGGCATGAGAAACAAACCTTCTGCTCTGTCTGGGAATCTATCTGTGTGGGAAAACTGGCTGGTTTGTGGCTCTCGTTCTATTTGTGCGTCGGAGATGACTCAGTTTTTTTTTAACTGCGCCTATAAGATACCACCTACATCAGATCTGCCGTACTGCTGAATAACTGAATGTGCTTTCTGAGGTGATATGTGAGTGGAAAGAAGGCGTTTGCCACATAAGATACGCTCATAGCTGGTGTGTCTGTGTTTATTAGTGCTCATCAATTCATACTGACCTCATTTACTGCACTGACCTTCAACTCTTCTTCATAACCGCATCCTCTCCCTGGTGACTGTGGCTACAGTCTGCTCCAGCTGCCAGGCTTCATCACACACACTAGCTAATGTACTATAAATACACACACACATGCACGCACACACATTCACAAAAATAACAAAACAAGCATGGACATCACCTTAACACCACATGTATAGATGCAAACATAAGCCAATTTATGTAAGTGCATGGTTAACACAATGTGTGTGTAGCATAGGAGTTTAGATTATGGATAAACACATGCACACGCACAACCACACAAACCAGCGCAGACACCCACAGCAGCGGCAATACAAAGACCTCAGACAGGAAAACAAGCACCCTGATGGGAATGAAATTCACACCGAGGGTGGTACAGAAGCTTGTGAGTGTGTGTGTACGTGTGTGTGTGTGCATGAGCGTGTGTGTTGCTGTCAGAGCATGGCACCCTCGCCTGCCTTGCAGTTGATAGATCTCAGCTGCACATCTTTATCCTTCAGCATCTGTCTGTTTCTGCAAGCTTTCTGCTCCTCACACACACACACACAAATGCGCACACACCTCCTCATATCTTCCTGTGACAGAGAGACAGCGAGGGAGACGGGGGTGGGGGGATTAAATGAGGAGAGGGGCAGGGTTGTGCAACATGTGATGTGCAGATCACACAAATGGATCAGTAAACAACATGTACCTGGCTGTTGATCTTGCTCACACATCTACTTATATTTGCAAACTTAGTCTGTGTTTGTTCTGCTTTGGCTGCATTTATGAGGATTTTCCACTGGCTGCAAAACTGACACCAACCCTTCTCCTCCTATTTAACAAAATCTAGTTCTAATTTTAATCCTATATCCAAATCCCAACCTGAAAATAGCCTTTACCTCTGCATCATCTTGTTTTAGATACAGATACAGAAAAAATACATTTTGATCTGAGCAGCTCAGTTTAGTTTAGTTTAACTCGTCAAAGAACAACTATTCACTGCAAAAACAACTCTGTTTCTGAGCACAGTGCAAACTTGTTGCACAAAAAACACAGCATTCCCCAGTCTAATAGAAATACTAAAGTAAAATTATGTGACACAGTTCCGTACTAGTTATTTCAAACAGGTTTAGAGTATGTTGTGTGTCCCTACAAAAGAAGACACAAAGTGAAGTATACACAAAACATGAGCTTATTAAATCTGTTTGAATTTGAAGTGTGCTGTTGGACACTATTGACCTTTAATGCAATGCAGAGAAAGCTGCTCATAGATGTAAAAAATAAATAGCTAGATAAAGAAATATGTCTGGTGGTATAACAGCAAAAGAATAAACACAGAAGGAAACAAAAATGTATTTGATCTTTGTTTTCTCTCAACTAAAAATAATATTTCAAAATTCTCTTTGACATCTGTGAGTTCAAGTGTCAAAAGTCTTTTACAGTCTGTCCGTCCTCAACTAGAAAGGGATCAAAGTCATCGGCCAGGAGTCGTTTAAGGGCAGGATATAAAAAAAAGAAGACCATTCACACCAGTGGCCATTCTTGAACAGACAGACAGGCTATAGAATATTCTTAATTGATGATTTCTTACTTCATAGCAGCCCCAGCAGAGACATGGAGGCCACCCACGATGTCACCACTTCAGATGCTTTACCTCATCTTTCTATAGCTGAGGAACTTTGGTCTCTTACACACAAACACACATCTCCATGCACTTGGTCTTTTGGATTTCTTATACTCTGCTTGTAATCTCCCTGCTTCTCTTTTCATTTGATCAACAAGGTGGCCCCTCCCTCCTCCTAATTTCCTCATCTATCTGTCTCCCCCCAGCCCCTTGCAGAGCTCCTCTGGCCTGCCCCACTGCTCCCCACTCTGCCTTCAGCTGGCCACTCCTCCATAAACCTCCCTTCCAGGCACTTTGGAGAGGGTGGATGTGAAAAGGTGTAAAGAACGGACAGGCGTTGAGACAAGAGTTGTCAATGCAGCCTGAAGGCAGGTAGAAGGAAACATTTGGGCCATACTGCTCTACCTTTCCCCAGAGTGCAATTACGCAAGCAATTACTCTTCCTTGGCATCGCAAACACTAAACCACCAAGATCATATCCAATCTGTCAGGGCCGGCTGGGATAGTACTGGCTGCTTAATGTACTTCAATAGGCTCACCCCCCTTGATAAGTAGCTACGGAAATCGCCAGAGGGAGTGTGTAGAGAGCAGGAAGAGGAGATTGGGAGAGGATGAGATGATGAGAAGAGGATGAGGTGAAGGGTAGAGGGATGGTAGAGGCACACATGCAAGCACATATCTTAAGTTGATATTCTGTGAGGGCTTCTGTATCCGTGAGAGAAATATCAATGCAGAGCCACATTGCAGCAACAGTAGAATATGATGATATGACACATCTTTATTCTGTATTAATCTTCCCAGCTATTTCAGATGGATATCAGTATACGCGCCTCCACATCTGGAGTGAATAGAAAGGGGCTCCAACTCCAGTGAAATGAAACCTCTGGTGCTTTGCTTTCTTGGCTTCAGAACATGTGAAAGAATACAGGTGCCAATTATTTTCACATCTAATGTAAACCAGAGAACAAGGACGTGTCAATCATCGAAGCAGCCGTTTGGAATGGAAATGGGATGTATTCATAGGAATGCAGCTATTTTGGCAGCTGATGAAATGGGTTGGTTGGGACTTATAAAAATATCCCCACAGATTCAGGCTTTGCAAGAAAAACCTCAAGTTGTCTGAACTTCAGACCGGTCCATGTGTAACGAGCAGACAATGTGGTGATGTAAAAATTACTTTGTTATATACTGCCTGTGAACAACAAGGTGTGAGTCACGCTCATAAGGACACTGGTTATTTTTGAGTCTTAGATCCTATCCTAACTAATGTTAACAGAAGCAGTCAGTCATCAACGGCACATAGGAAACACATGTAGCCTGGAACTCGTCAAAGAACAACTATTCACTGCAAAAACAACACTGTCTTTGAGCAAAATTCTAATGGTAGAAAGCTAATGACAGTGCTAACATGCTGATGTTAAGCACGAATCATGTTCACCATCACAGTTAGCAATGTAATATTTGCCAACTGGTACTGAAGCACATGACATTAGTGTTGCAGCTTGCAAAATGCAGTTATCACATTTTGAACGAATCATGGGCCTCAAAGAAAAGCAAAGGAATCACAACGTTAGCGCAGTTCATACTGGAAGGAACATGAGTGCTGTATAACTAATATCATGCCTATGCATTCAATAATTGTTAAGCTATTTCAAAAATCACAAATGTCAACAGAGCAGCAGTACAACAGACTGTGCTGCTAGCATGTCTAAAGTATGACATCCTGCATTCATCATTTCACTTCAGTAGAAGTATAGATCATAAATCAGCAAAATGTGCTTAAAGAATCTAATTAAGCACCTATTAGTCCCATAGTATTAGATTGTTATAACTGCAGATGCATTGTTCTATAAAGTCATTTTAATGTAGCTGGTTGAGGTGACTTGACCTAAACAGGTGCATCATATTTTAAGCATTTTCCTCTAAAATCTTAATCTGCACAGTGCAAACTTGTTGCACAAAAAACACAGCATTCCCCAATCAAATAGAAATACTAAAGTAAAATATTAGATCTCAACATGACTTGTAGTGCAGTACAGCAGATGTCACTCCACTGTCCCAACACTGACAGGATGCTGCTCTGGGGTCAAACAGGTTCAACCTGCCTCCTGCCTGGGATTTCAGGAGCCACCACAGCAAGATAATCCCGACTCCTTTTGGTGTCGAAAATAAGATGATGACCTGAATGATGACTGATTTAGTGATAACTAAGCCGGTTCCTGTATCCGACGCGGATTGTTTGCTGCTCCTGCTCCTTGGGTTTGAATTACGAATTAATTTCTAAACTCTAAGATCACTCATTTCCTGATTGTTAGACACAGATTGCTTTAAG
>JAUMHL010000011.1:14265167-14325328 GCA_032362345.1 Sandelia bainsii
TCTTAAACCTTACACTGTAAAGTGCCTTGAGATGACTTGTGTTGTGATTTGGCGCTATATAAATAAAGTTGAATTGACTTGAATTGAATTCAATATATACAGTCACTTCATTACCTGTAGTTACATCTGTCTAGCGGGTACAGGCTGTATTTGTCCTCAGCACAAACAAACCTGGGATTCAAGGTCACAACACATGGAAAAGTCAGACTTTTTTTTTGTGGAACAAGAGGTGTACATAAATAACGACAGCTGTGTTTTCACAGCACATAACCTATTAAATCTGAAGAAAACTGGATGTAACAACTCTACTGCACTGGTGTGTCAGAGCCGGGTCAGAGTGAAGCCCCGTGCTAAGCGCCTGCCAAACACATTCAAAGTCTCTCTGAGATAAAGGAGCCCTCCCTTTGACATTTTGAGAAATGCCATGTATGACAACCTCTAAAAAGCTACAGGAAACCTGTTTCCTCTGCTTCCTGTTCTAGAAAGCCTTTTCCTTTCAAAGGCAGCAGGAGAGTGACAAACCAGAGAGCAGTCTAGACATTTTAGCATCTCCGGCTTCAGAGCTGTGTGCGCTCCTCTATTCCTCCATGCTAATTCAGCCGGGGTCACATGCTGAGTGTTTGCTTGAGTGCTTCCCTGTGGGATTAGGAGATTCAACAGGCAGACAGCCATTTGAATAATTGTTTTCAAATGTCTTTCTTAATATCAAGATCCCATTACTTACTATTCTGCACCCTCTGTGATGATGAGCGCTGGGACTGTTAAGTTTGTGTGCGTGCGCCGGTCTAATGGAAGGCACTTATGCAAGGCCATGGAGACACTCAGGATGCAACGTAAATGGAAGCACAGAACGCGGAAACACAAAACACTTGATGTGGATTGGCTCATTAACTGCAGAAGTGGAAAGCCTACACAGCAGCGACCTTGGGATGAAGATAATGGTTCCGCTGTCATCTGTGTGACAGCACAGCGGTTTGGACAGCATGGCTTAAAGAAAGCAACGCAGCCATTTCCATACATGACATATATTCTGCAGTTAACGATGGCAATTG
Source organism: Sandelia bainsii (assembly GCA_032362345.1). Taxonomy (NCBI): domain Eukaryota; kingdom Metazoa; phylum Chordata; class Actinopteri; order Anabantiformes; family Anabantidae; genus Sandelia; species Sandelia bainsii. The sequence goes on from JAUMHL010000011.1 coordinate 14,266,220, forward strand.
GTCAGTTACCTCAACAATTTCATTGTTGTCAGAGTGGATGAGCTTCTGAAGGATACATAATAGGAGTTGAACTCTCTTGAACTTTAACACTGAAATCAATATCCTTCCTACGAAATTTGTGGTTTCAGCCTAGGAGGGAATTGTTTTGACAATGTGAATACAAGATTTATATTACATTTAGGAATTGTTGTACATTTCAGAGGTAAAGTTGCACACACAATTATTCAACCCCCCTTGCAAATTACGTGAACTGGCAAAATGTACAAACCTTCAGCTGTTTGCAATGAACAAATCAAACAAGAACAATTTAAATGGCTCAACACAACTAAAGTTAGAAGATTCTTCAAATTCCACATAAAATGCAACTTTTAACAACTCCTGCAGTCTCAAAATGATTCAACTCCTTCATGACAGGTGTCTTCAGTACTTAGTAGATCATCCTTTTGCTATGACATCCTGCAAATGTGATGCATAGTGAGAAAACAGCTCCTGGCAGCGTTCCATTATTGGGTTTGCGTGCTTCTTCTTCACATCGCCTATCAACAATCTTCCAGCGTGCCTTCTGCAACCAAGCCTTGGTGAACTTTGAGGTATGCTTGGGATCACGATCCTGTTGAAAGGTCCACTGACAACCAAGCTTCAGCTTCCTCTCAGACAACATGTTTTCTAGAATGTACTGATACTTGAATGAATCTATCTTGAATTCCACATGCTGCAGGTTTCCAGTGCCAGAGGAAGCAAAACCCCAGAGTATCACTGAGGTACCACCAAACTTCACTGTAGGCAGGGTGTTCGTTTCAGCGTATGCTTCATTCTTCTTCCCCCAGACATACTGCTGATCCATAGGCTCCAAAAATTCCTTTTTATGGCTTATTTATGATTTTGAACATACTGGAGACTTTTGTTGTGCTTTTCGATCAGCAGTGGCCTACGTCTTGGAGTTCTGGCATGGATATCTTCAGCGCTTAGTAACCTCAGTGCCCAATGCCACCAATCCCAACAGTGTCTGTAGCTACATTCAGTGCCTCCACTATCTTTTGGTGTCCTTTGTCTTGTCTCTTAATCATTTTTAGTGCAACTGTATATGGTTTGCCTAGTGTGGCTGGAACATAGTGTGGTTTGACACATTTGTCTTTGACCATCGCAAACAAACCAGTGGTTAGCTTTGAGGCAATAAATCCGCTAAGAGCCAAAACATAGGTTTTTGTTTTTAGAGAGTTAATTTAAAGAGTTCTTTAAGGAGATTTGCGCAGTTGGGTGACAGTTCTCTGTGGATTTTAACATTGTACATTATTTTATTTATTTGCTAATATCTTGGAAATGTAAATGCAGTAACACCATATATATTTAAAATGCTTTAGCACTTTAAATTGAGCTTAGGTGGACCCTTTTTGTGATTTGTCACCAAAGAGTTCCAGCAACATGATATAGAAAAGCTTGCATCTGCCTGTGAAAGGTGTGACAGTCCATACTACATCACACACCATCACATCAAGTTCAAAAACTATGAATAGATTGTCTTGTGTTAGAACCACTTTCTGCTCTGAATGTCAAACAAAAGGCACAGAGAAGTGATAATCTACATCTCACTCATCACAGTCACACTTCTGTCTCTGAGTCCATCAGACAAACAAGTGGCAACTTGGATTATTTCTTACACTTGCTTGGCATTTTTTTTCTTCTTTGACTGCCCCCAATTTTTCTTCTTGTCGTCTTTCTACCTACTTTGCTCTCCCCAGGCGGAGGCAGTTGCTAAGCAACCTGCACAACACAACAGTGCAGCTCTCCAACTTGGCTCCGTGCTCGGTGTGCCCCTGTGGTTTCATACAATCAAATACACGAGTGTGTGCATTCATACGAAATATGTGTGAGAAAGGTGAAAGCTATGAATAGTTTCCATCTCATAAGTGAAAGCCAATAGTCCTTTCAGCTTTTAAGAGCTGCCTCTTGACTTGAGTGTAACATCATCTTACATTCATCAGGGATTTATTACAGGGCGTCCAACTCTGAACTGCCTTTAACAGAAAGTCAAAGAATGAGTAAGACTGGGAATCTGTGAAGAGATATGTTTTTAATTCACTCCATCTTGAATAAAAGCACCAGAAAGCCACCTGTTGCAGACACTGCCATCTATCTGGAGATTAATGCTTCTTGGTGGAGCATAAATTTGTGTAATAGCTCTTGAAAACTGAACCAACAGAGGCTTCACAATCAACAAATTATCAATGTCTAAAAATACAAGGCTTTGGCTGGAGTGTGCTGACCCACCTGCAAAGAAACTCTAAACAGCACACCCTGCTTACGGTAACATAGGCGCTGAGAAAATCACTGCAGTACATAATGAACATACAACTATTCACGTCACGATTTACACAGGTACAAATGTATTCTGAGCAAAATCCGTAGAAAATATGATAATCACTCGTTTTCCAGGTGTACCCACTAATTGAACAGTTTCACAGATTGTTTACGAGATTACAGTAATTGAGCTAGGTGCTTAGTATACATTCAAAAATTAGAATTAACATCATGGCTTTACAAAAATATACATTTTGTGGGCATGCACAGAGTGACACGACGACTTGGTGCGTCCAATAGTTTAAAAAAAAGAAGGTAAAAACACGAGTCTTGTCCGTTTACAAAAGCAAAGCTCAAGCACAAATGGCACTTACTGCAACTACAGCAGTTAGAAATCTCCGGGGCAGCATCGCAGTCACACACATACGTAAACAAATACTCCCACAGATACAACTCAGATCGAGTATGTGATCAGTAGACACTGGGCTGCTTCACACCACAGCACTTTCAGTCAAATCAAATTCATCCAACTCAGGAAGGATTACTCATTTAAAAATGAAAAAAAAAAAGGAAATGTTTAAAGATTTTTTTATTGAAATATACTGGGGCCCTAATTCACTTCTTATGCAGCCTACATCTGGTCTTAAGAAAAAAAGTTTTTTGTTAGGACTGACCAGTCTTAGATTGTAATTCCTATTTATCAAACGTATCAAAGTTTTCAAACCCAGAATCCTGTCATCTGTTCTGTACCGACTTAATGTTAAATTTTGTGTATAACGCTCGAGTAAACAGGTTGTTAAAAATGATCTAGCAAAGCTTTCCCACCTCATGACATCATGTTACCGATGGCACCAAGGATCTAGCTGATTCATTATTTTGTATTTTATCCAAACCAAACTTTACCAGAATAATTATCACTTGGCAGGTTTAACTCAATTTATGTGAGCTGAGCTTCAGGCTTCCACCACTGCTGTGTTCTGCTCCTGGTTCCCCTCTGCAGCAGGGCCAAGTGGTCCGGCCCACCACAGACTCAGGGCGTTGTCTTGTCGGATCTCCTGGGGTGACTTGACGGTGTCGCCTCCCTCGCCGTCAGAGGCTGAGTCACCCTCACTGTCACCAGGCCACGGGAACTGACGCTGGCCGCTGGAGGTCGCCAACAGCGGCATGAAGGGATGAATACTGTGGAAGATAATGGAAAATGCAAGAAAATGAAACAGATGCAAAGCGACATTTTTCTGATTTTGCACTGCAGCATTTGGATTTGAATTTAATTTTGATAAACACTAATGAAATAAGTGACTCTTTAGACACTCTGAAGCTACTAAATTAATTAACAATTCAGATGAAATTTAAAGTTCAGGTACTTTAAATAACTGCAGCTCATTCCCAGCCATAATACATAGTTATACCAGAGAAATATCAGTTCTTCGGTTACTTTCTTCTACAGAAAACGCACCAATATTATATTACTAGAATAGTTACTTAGCAATTGAGCAGTTTACCAGACTTTTCATAAATGCGCACAGAGGTTGTAGTTACAGATCTGTTCTCACAAAGCAGTAATAATGCATGTTGTGCAATATTACAGCACTGAAAATGGAACAAATAAACTAACTTGGTAATAGCAGTCAAATACAGTTTGGGGAATTAGTCAAACTGACATTTCATCTATTCAATCATAAACAAACCTGAGTCATTAATTGAATTAATTACTCGTTATGCGTCATCTGCCAATGGGGTGAGTTTTCTTCTTTCTTTTTTTTAAAAGCAATCATACCTGACACCATTGGTACAGTCCCAGTGGGCCGGGAACCTGAGCTGAGGTTGGAGCAGCTCCTCGTCACCATCAGGGGGAGCTGTCTGGGTGTCCCATACTGAAACCACTCCCTCTGTGTCGCCGCTCAGCAGGTACCTGCCTGAACTACATATCCACACACACACACACAAACAAAGAAAAACACCAGGGGACAATATAACAATGCAACTGCAAGTACAGAAACAGGACAACAGAAAAACTGGGTGAATTACAGTCATATATATATATATAATCTGTATTATGTGGATTTGAGGACATTATTGATTCTCAGTCACAGTTTAAGCTCTACACATTTCACCGAGATTCTTGTTACTAAAGGAAACTTACAGGTCCAGGTCAAAGTAGATGCGCTGGTTTGTGACCACGTTCCTCTTAAGTGAAAACACAACCTTGCCCGGCTCTCGTAAGTCCCAGCACAGGATTTCTGGATCCTTCACACACAGAAAGAGACTCAATCAGAGATTCTTCAATTTGATCATTTCTGCATACAAATTAGTAATTCCTGTAAAAAGTGATGATCAAATTGTTTTTTTGTGTACTAGGAGGGAGTCAGTGACTGAGGGCTTGTTTCACTGTCTACATATTGACTTGGCAGTGCCTCACTTCATCACATTTCTAAATGAACTAAATAAATAACAATAATAATCTAAAAAAACAAAAATCTAATAGGTGCAGGATTTCCTGTGGCAGCACCAGCACCTTTACATGCTGATTCATGCCATGCAAATGACAATTTAGCATATAAAGCTCTTGATAATACTTATATAAACTGATTTTTCAATGCAACATTGCAAAGTCACCGGCTTAACACACAAAGCCCTGCGATGGAGAGCGTGCGATCATTCAAACAAAGCAGCATTACTACCTCCAGGTCGTTTCTCTGCATGCTGCAACATTCATGTGTGTGTGCATGTGTTCACCTTGCGCCCTCCTGTGTACAGGTAGTTGCCGTCAGGGGAGAAGAGCAGATGGGTGAGGCCTCCGTGGTGGCGGGTCGGTAGCAGAGCCAGCAGGGTGCCATCTTGGCAGGAGTAGAGGCCAGCGCAGCGGGAGTAAGAGCCACAGGCGTAAACAGACTGGCAAGGACTGAAGCCAAAGCAGGAGATGATGCCACTTTGGCCCTGCTTCTTCACTGCAGTAAAGACAGGAAAGTGGCATTTGGCACAGCTTTCAGAATTTAAAATGTTCACAACACACAATTCACAATCACTTCAACTCAAAGTTGACTTTTTGGCAGCTCCTACGTTCCTGATTATACGTCTATGAGGAAAACATCTGTCAACAATGCACACACAAAGTCACATCGGGATCATCTGTTTCTTTTTATGCTTTACTCATTTCCAAATCATCCTCGTTCTCCCACTTTTGAAAAAGGATTTTAGCACGTTCAGGACTGAAGCGAGGGTTTGGCACAGTCCTCACATGTATCATATAACATGTATTTGTTACTGACCATGCATTTTTCAATAATTTGCAGTTATTAGTTATCAAGTGGAGTTGATGGAGCCAAACACACAAGAAGCCATAGATGGCAGTGATCTGAGCAGCATGTTGAGCTTCCAAGTTTGAGGTTTGCTCATTAAATGCTTACTTCAGGTATTTTGAATGGTAGCAGGTTTGATCACTGCCACCTGAAAAATAACCCCTCATCTACATACAGTACCCTGCAGCTTTATGCAATAATAATAATAAATACAATTAAAAAAAAAAAGATTTACTGAACATTTATGAAAACTCAACTTAAGACTACTTAGAAATAAAACCTATTTTTCAAAGATTATTTCCAGCAAACTAAAACTTGTGACAGACTTAAGAAAATTATCACCAAAAACTTTTAATCTTCTTGTTTTTTTGTGAGTAGTACATGATAGAAATCCTGTTAGTAGGGTTGTTCAAGGAGACTGTGACAGTTAGCTGTCAAACAGTAACTTACCAAACAACTAACTTCACATAATCCTTCTCACAATGTCCTTGGTTACTTATTGTTTGTCTTGGGGTTTTGCTTTTCTGCAAGAACACAGCTTGTGAATGCAGTTCTTTTTGTTTACACATATCCTTCAACAATTGGGAGTTTTCAAAACACTCAAACAGGCTCAAAAAGTATTTTACATAACTCAGAATTTAGTTAGTTAGTTATAATTATATTCTTCATAACTAATAATTAGATTAGTAAACTAGCGCACATGAATTTTCTACCATTTTCAAGCAGTATTTACAAATAATATACTGAAATGTTGATCACATAAGAGATAAAGTGTATGAAATGAATTTTGATGTCAAGGAACCACAACCAATGTTAGATTATTATTATTATTAAGATTAACCCCTTACAGTGTGAAATGCATTTGTAGCCATCAGCTAAAAACCACAAGTGTGATGCTTTAAACTGTGAGAGCAGATGATAACTGACCTACAGTGGGCCGCTCCTCACAGTCTCTTCCAGGACGCTCAGTGTAAAAGACTCTGACTGTTTTGTCAAAGCCACAGTACAGCTGCGTGCCATCGGGTGAGAAGCAGAGGGAGTGAGCCGCCGTCAACTCATCCAGGTGATTGTAGGGTCGGAAACTGGCTCGCACCTCCCCGTAAAATGCATCCCACATATGGACTGGGTTGTCACGGCTACTGCTGGCTAGACTGCACAAAAGGAGTGAGGGGGGGGGCAGAGTGAGAGAACGTAGAAGAGTAGAAAGGTGAGTTAAGGGAAAAGGACTGAAAGACAACAGGGGGTTAATACATGCTAAGAAAACTAAATGGAGTCAATCTTTATTGTCCTTGAGGGCACGTTTTTTTCACAGCTAGCAATTAACATAAAAACAGACTTGGTGAGCAGCAACATGACATGTACATGAACATGAACGTACTGGAATGAAATAGACGTCTCTCTGACGGTACAGACTCTAATGAAATAGGCAACTAAGATATACATCATGTATGACCAAAAACCTCCTTGTTTGATTCATTTCTCGTTTCTAACCTCTACTGCCCCCTTATGCACCTGAATACATCAAGGCATCAAAACAAATACACAGCATTGTGCTATGCCTCTTTATGGAAACAAGACAAGAACACATTCTTATTAATTCAAATCAGGGCCAAAGACTTACCCATGCCTTTTTAACTGTAATTACTGGGCACCGAACAAATGCCGAAACATCACTGTGGCTCAATTAGGCAACGGAAATTAGCCCCTACCGCTGCTGCCGTGTTCTGTTATGGCCCCTCTGAGTCGCAGCTTTATTCCAGAGCAGGGAAATGCCCAATTATAATGCTAGACTGCTGCTAGCTTGGAGCGATGCCTAGAACTCAGTGCAACTTAATCGAGCCATAACAGGGGCCCCTATTCCCTCTCTACAGGAGGGGCATCAACAACACGCGGCTTTTGGCAGATCGAGAGTTCAAGAAGCACAGGGGGGAGGCATGGGAGACAAAATGGGGGATGTGTAAAGAGAAAAACAGAAAAGGTGCTAGAAAAACAAGCTTGCTGTAGATGCATTTAATAACAATAACCATAACCTTTTATGTGGCTGTCTCAGCCTTTAAAACCCCCTATGAGCTTGTCCGACCACCTGTCTGTGCCCTGCAGGACCTCCGCTGATATATGGCAGTGATCTGAAGAGCACAAAACATATCTGCTGTCAGCTCCTACTGGCATCCTCATCCTCATGACAGACAGGTCTTTGCACACATTTGGCAGATACACACAAGGACTCTCAAGTGGTTCATTGTCCATGAGTCGTTTGTTGATCGTTTTGGTGTTTACACAACTCTCATATTTGGACATCCAGCTCCTGACCTTCCCACCCCCTCCTCTTATTCAGTGAAGGCTGTCTGGTGTTGCAGTGGAGCAGTGCCAACGCTGAGTCTTGATCAGAGGGATCTGTCAGAGGGTGGAGGCTGTAACTGTAGGATGATGGGAGCTGGGGGTATACACAGTCAAAACTGTTGGCAACTTGACCTCAGCTCATTAGCACGGCTCTACCTCTCTCGCCACAGAAGGTCTGCATTCTCCACAGTGACAGCTGGGTGTTACTGATGTTGGCTCTGCTTCACAGCCCAAGCACAGTCACAGTGATGTCATAATTACCGCATTTTAAAAGCCTGCAGAAGTGCACACCTCCACACACGCGCGGCAAAAGAAGGAGAACAAGATGAAAAGAGAAGCCCCAAGTCAGAGAACCATGATGCCCTTAGGTGTTGTCTGGACTCAGGAGTGCTGTTAGTGGGCTCAATCATGCTGAAAAGCACCATGGGCCTCAAACAGCCGAGCGCACTGCGATGGAGGCAGACAAGGCTAAGGCCAACTCTTCACTTATAATGAGACACATCAGAGAGCTTTTACAGCATCTCTCCTTGCTGGCAGCCGGCTCCCACAACGAGTGCAAATACCACAAGGATCAAAGAATGAGTCACAATCATATAACAATATCTATTATTGTCTATAAGACAGGCTCAAACACCCCACCCCCCGAGCTAGATTAAAAACACCAATCAATGACTGACACCAGCCTCCATAAACAACGTGATACCTTTTGTGTGTATTCATTGTTCACCACCTGGCAGGCTGACCTTAAAAATGAACTTTAAATGTCTGTTGAGGGCTGAGATTTTGGGGAATTGGGAATTTTGCAACTCACAAGCATGTATCCGGGTCCAGAGAGTTCATTTTGGGATACCAGCAGTAGTCGTAGATGGTGTCTCCCTCTGCCATCCTCAGCACTGGGCTCTGCCAGAGAAGGACAGAAAAAGAGGCGGTCAGGTAGAGCATGTCATCTGACCAACGGGATCCATCATGATGCAGGTATTGAACAGCTGGCTAAAAGACACTATCATACACTTTTCCTTGTGGTGAAATGTAATATCAAAAGCATGTGGGAGAAATAGAGCAATCAAAGCTCAATTTTCTACCCTTTTCACAGAGGCTGTGAAATCTATGTAATGGAATAAAATGGATTATATTTCAATTATTTTTGTTCAGTGATCCCCATCTACCAGCCTGTAATACAATTAAGAGATTGGCTAGCCACTTGATATTTCCTAAAACCGGAAAGGCAAAATGTTTACTTTAATCTTATGCTTTAATCATCAGTAATACATTCTGTCAAGCTGCTGTAATATATCAAGTGAAATGTTATGGATTTTTTCCCTAGTTGATTGAGACAAAACATGCTAAATTCATGTTCAACAACAACATACCATTTGCATAAAAGGTCAGATAACACACAAACGGTTGTTGATCTTGGAATTACTGGAATTATGTCACCGTTCAGAGAGTGTTTGAAAGAAATATAAAATATATTATCAACTTTAATAAGGCTTTAAACAATCTACAATGGTGCAGAATGCAACCCTAACCCTAACCATAGGTAAAGGCATTAAAGTGAATCCAGTTTTGTCGATTACACTCTCATTCTCATAATAAAGGCATTTCAAAGATGTTCTATTTCACATTATTCCATCAACTTTGTAGAGACAATAAAACTGTTTCTGATGATATATTTCATATACTGAAACTGAACAGAACAAATTTGATGCACTCCTGGACTGGAGGAAGTGGTTCAATGGAGGAAAGCATCTTCTAATGCTGTAAACTGGAGGAACTGTAAAGATGTACATGGAGACTTTACATATCTACTGAGCAACTCTGGCCATGTTTTCTGTATGTTGCCAACATACAGTACATTCCCCTAGCTACTTTTTCTATCCTCTGCTTAAGAGAGACACTGATGTCAAGCTACTGGATCTATGCTCACCATCTCAGGAAGCAAGTCCCAGTTATAGCTGTAAATCTCTGGAGGGAGGTTGTACACACGGAGCACATTGTCTGCACTGTTGGTCAGGATACAGGAACCATCAGGGGCCCTAAGTAAAGAGAGGAGGGAAGAAACAAAAAAAAAAAGAAAGATGGTGATGTGAAACAACAGTGATGACAACATGTAATCAGGCTTATTACATGTAGAAGATGCAGTGAGGAAAATATCTGCAGTGTAGTAAGAAGCACGTATTAAAATCAGTATAATGCCCGTGTACCAAATTCAGATACTGATTTAGCTTAATCACAAGATCATGATAACTGGCAGCAAGGGTGCTACTATTAGCACTTTGATCTTTATAGGGAAGATAACGATGCTGGAAATGATCCTTTAACTTTATTTTAGAGTAGGGGAAATTATTTACTCCCCGTCATCCAGCAGATCAGCAACTGGCCTTCATATCTGCCAGTGGGCACACAATGTAAAATGTAGGCGTCCTTGTAGTAACTTATTTATTTTAATCAGAAAACTCACACTAAATTTTAAACTTCACATTCAAAATCTGGCAGATTTTGTCTTATATTAATATTTAATGAGATTACCATTTGCAGCCTTTAAGGTAATTCTCTGTGATGCTAGAGAACTCAGTCCAGGAACCAGTCAGCATCTGGGGGTTCTGGGTAAAATCTAAGCCGAGCCTGGAGGTGAGACAGAGACAATGACAAAACAAATAAATCACACAACAAACTCATCCTACGCACAGAAAAGAATCATCCATATTAGAAGTGATGATAAAAAAAGTATTTGAGTTTAATACAACCAAAACTTTGTCTTGGTCTTTGTCTTTTTGCCTGAGGTCAGTTTACCTGTGATGTGCCCTGGCTAAAGAACTTAAAGTATCATCATGGTTCAAAGATCCTATATTTAAGCTAGATTACTGTGTCTAGATTTTTGTTTGTGTGCTCCTGGCTGGTGTGCAAACGGGGAAAAAACGTGTGTAAATGTGTGTAAATCAAAGATTGTTTTGAGGTTAAGAGGCATCACCCTGTGACACAGCTGAATAACCAGAGGGGACTGAGTGGTTCTGTAGTTTCAACAACTGTCAAACCATGTGCAGAGCCTGGTCCTTGTTTTACTCATTTAACTATCTCCATGTTCCATTCTGTTTGAATATGAGGTGGTATAATTCAGGTCATGCTGTAAATTAATTTGGTGTATGTTGTTTTAAAATCAACCCCCATTACAAAAAAGTTGGGACGCGGTGTAAAATCTACATCTACATAAAAACAGAACTGATTCACAAATCTCATAAACCCATATTTTATTCACAAAGAAAACATATTCATTGTTTTAACTGATATACCTCAATTTAAGTAAAAAATACAGTAATTTAGAAATTGATGGCAGAAACACATCTCAAAAAAGTTGGGACAGGGCCACGTCTACCACGGTGTAGCATTCTCTCTTCTTTTAACAACAGTCTGTAAATGTCTGGGAACTGAGGAGACCAGTTGCTCGAGTTTTACGCTGCTTTAAAACCTGGATCTATCTTTCAGCATTGCCTATTTTTAATGCAGTGATGTCTGGGAGCCCAAAGATCACGTGCGTCCATTATTGTGTTTCAGCCTTGTCCTTTGTGCACAGAGATTTCTCCAGATATTCTGAATCTTTTGATGATTTGATGATGATATATTCAAATTCTTTGTAATTTTACATGGAGGAGCATTATTCTGAAAATGTTTGACAATTTGTACATTGCTCTTTTTATACACAATCATGTTAACCTAATTAGTTGCAAATTGTTCTTCCAGTTTTTCCTTGTTAGTACCACTTGATTTTCCAGCCTTTTGTTGCCTCTGTCACAACTTTTTGGAGATGTGTTGCTGCCATCAATTTCAAAATTTCCCTTATTTTTTTCTTAAAATGGTACATTTTCTCACCTTAAACATTCGATATGTTTTCTATGTTCTATTGTGGATAAAATATGGATTTATGAGATTTGCAAATCATTGCATTCTGTTTTTATGTAGATTTCTCACAGCGTCCTAACTTTTTTTGGAACTGGAGGTTTAAGATCACAGCCATTTTAATTTTTAACTTGACTTAGGTGGATAGGCTGCTAGTTAGCCCTTTGTTTGTTAAACCTTCTCAACACGTTTGATTATGGTGTAGGAATCTCAATTATTAAAATTACTTAACACTTTATATCATACCAAATATATAATGAAGTTTCATGGGTGTCACTGTACACATTCATAGTTATTCATAGTTTGCTTGTATGTATTAAAGAGCAGCAGTTCTCAGTACATGCATCCAGTAGCAATGATTTAATTTAGAGTCACAAACACAAACCACCCATTTGGTACAGCATACAGATCTAGCATATGATCCATAATGCTGGCAAGTGTATGCTTTTGCATTTTGTGAAACTTAATCTAATATCTCCACAGCAAAATCTCTTGCTCTGCAGTACCTTTGCAAAAGCTTCTTCTCTAGTTCACAAAAATATGTTTAACTCATCTTCATAGTAACTGCATGACAGCAACCACCCCCACAAAATCCTGCTCAAAATAGATCTGCCCACTGTGTCTTTACCCCAAGTTATGTGTCCGCTCATGTTCAAAATAAACCTGATTACTTTCTCCACTTACTGCTGCCCTTCAATGGGGCTGTCTGCAGATCCGTTAGCGTTGTGCTCCTCCTCTGCTTTCGCCTCTCCTTCTTCTAAGACATCATGCCCTCCATCTCCATTCTGATGGAATTCTTCTTCACCTCCCCCACTGACAGGCACCTCCTTCCCTCCTTGGCCCTCATCTTCATAATATAGAGGTTCACCTGTTCCAAGCATCAGAAAGTACATTTGTGCAAGTTAACTCATTGATCTTCAAGCCTTATCTCTAACAGATATTTAAAACCTTAACTGAAATAAACAGATTTTGTTCCTGCTGCCTGTATTTAACCTAATACATGCAGCTTCATAGAAACTGGTACTCTACTTTGTGCTGCTGAGGCTGGGTCATCCTGTAGCACATCATCGTGTCGTGGTGTTTCTCTATGCATCTTAACAGGTTCTGCAACCCGTCCTAGCTCCTGTTCCTCCTCGCTCATCTTGGGCCGTTTGGTAGCCGGAGGGCCCTCTTCCTCTGGAGTTTCCCTTACCTCTAAACTGTCGTCTTCAGGTAAAGGTGGGACCTGTTGAGGGGGCTCACTATCTGCCTCTGCATCCTGCCCTGCACCTGCCACACCTCCGCTTTCACCACCTCCAGCTGAGTCAGACATCTCTATTTGTGTATCAACCTCTTCTGTCAAGTCCTCTGCCTGTGTGTCCAATTGCCTTGTGTCCAGTTGTGCCCTGTCAGACGTGGGTGAGGTAAGTGCTGCTAGGATAGTGCTTCTTCCTGCAGTGTGCGTGTTTGAGTCTGCTGGGGGTCGAGGACATCACAGCACCCAATAACCTAGGACACAGTGAGAGGTGCAAACATGAAGACGGGGGGGGGAAACAAGTAAGACCAGTGCAATAAGATGGAAAACAGTCGCAAACGTATAAGAGCACTTTTGCAGATACTTAAACGCACTTGTCAAAGTAAGACGTTATCGTAACCCCTCTGGTTTATTTAATTGCTCTTGCAATCACTCAACAGACACCTGTGGCAAATCGTGACGTACCAACCTCCCCAAACTAGCATTAATGTCGATGCAGCTAAGTAAACGCGTATACAGTCGAATTACATCACAAAACCCTACACGGTTTACTCACTGCACGCTATAGAGGTTTAATGAGGAAAAAAGACAAAACGCTTACATTTCCGTTAACCGCCTGTCCACAACAGAGACAGCAGACACCGCACGTTAGCTCATGTTAGCATTAGCATACGCTAGCAGTCTGATGCTACATACCTGTGTCGTGACTTGGGTTCTGCTCGCAGTTTCGCTATGAGCACGTTCCTCCTCAGCGGTGTCAAAATTTCACCAGAAGCTGGAGAATACGTTTAACACAGAAAAAACTACGCGACCGCCGTCTGCTTCGACACTTCGTTTCCATTCACCAGCTCACACTCCTAAAGAGAAGTTGTAAACACTGCGCGCGGCCATGTGTCCCGAACTATCGCGAGACTTCGGCTAATAGACTTGAGAAGCCCCTCATGGATGTCTCATTCACAGGAGAGGCATCAGCTTCTTCTCATGTTATGTCTTTCTAACGTTTGCACACTCAAACACAAACACACGTAACAGATTATACCAGCAGGAAATAAGAAACACAGACTCAATCACTGCTAAATGCTATTTATTTAGTATTTATTTTGTTCTTCAAACAAACAAAAGCCAAGCTATTTACATATCTTTTAGTTGTTCTTTTCCTAACAGTTTCATAACATGTATGCTGTTATTTTAACAACATTGAAAGACTTATAAAGCAAAGGAGCTGAGCTGACTGGGGTATAATTTTCATGAAATCTTTTGGGCCAACACTGCTGGAACTACAGTTACCAGAGCTGCAAAGAGCCGGATGAACTTCATTACCATTAGGGGACAGGCTGTGACAGGATCTTTTCAAAGAATGTAGCCAAGCATCCAGGCTTTTTGAAAACATAATCTCGCAGGTTATCTAATCGTAAAAGCCTTTGTAGTTCAGTAGGAAAGAAAACGGGAAACAGCTATGGTTTACACTTTTAAGACAGACTGACCAACAACTAATACCACACAATACCAGTGTTTAAAAATGTCATTTATATGTATACGATGTTTACAAATGAGACTTGATAGCATAGTTATAATTAAAGTCAACTTCTCTATTTTAGCAACTGACTGCAACAACTTCAGAAACCATTGTGTTAATTCAGCATCAATTCATCAGTTACGACAAACTGGAGTCTACTGTGGCGACATTAGCTATTGCAGGTAACTATCCACAAAAATCTACGCTAAGCAAAATGTTCAAGTGTATTAATCTGTTAATCTGATGGTATTCAATGAGTATCGGTTGCCATTAGGATTAAAAACTGTATATTGTTTAGTTAGCTAGAATACAACAAACTACCGGTTCACTAAAAGCACTAATCTTGCAAAATTAACTAGAAATAAATATCCAGAACCAGACACTGCACATTTCTGAGACCTGGAGTTTTCTTTCAGTTAACACACAACTGACTGGTCGATTTCATATCTATTCAGTACCATCGTACATGATTCAGCAGCGCTACCAGATGCAGACAGAGAAGAAGCAATCTGGGACCCACTTAAAGGTTTGTTAGTGTCAAAACCCACAAATATTACAAGTCATGTAACAATCGTGCTTCGTATGGAAGCCTGAGTCATGATGTCAAAACTGTAAAAAACAAACAAACTGTCCAATACATTTAAGTCCCCGGAGTGTTAAAAAAAGAAAGCAAAAAAGCCCAAACTTGTATCTCAATTTGAAAGCGACCTCATCACGCTGGTTCAGTTTTGCCTAGAGCAGTGTATACTACAATAGTTACCACAAAACAAACGTGTGGTTTAAGCCAATTCTTTGTGTCCGACCCAGACAGCTCAGCTCCAAACAGTGCAGGCTTCAGCCCTTCATTGAGCCTGCACCTTTACTAATAATCCAAACAGGAAATCTGAACAAATCCACTCTTCATTTTAAGGAAACCAAAAGGGCAACAAAAGCCAACCATCAGCAAAAACCAGGTTAATCAATCAAAGCTGCTCTACTCTGTAGCTAACTAGCAACTTCCATGGTAATCAGCTGTACATTTATCATCAGGTTAATACAGAACCGACAGTTCTGTCAGAAATCAGTCTTTCTTCAACTTTAGAGAACAGTTAACGAGGTGGTTTCCAACTTAAAGTCGTCATTTAGAGAACAGTTTCAGTTAGCCGTTCAGGACTGAACTATACAATTTAAGGCATGTTGAACAGAGAATTAAAGCAAAACCCACGATGACAAAAATCAAAACACAAACTTTTACATTATTTACAAAGCTCATTTGATTTATACTGATGAGCACTGATGCTTGTGTGTGTCTGTATGTGTCATGTGTGATGTGATGTAGCCCTGTTGTGTGTGCAGATGTGGTTCCAGAGGAGAGCCAATGTAACTGAGTGTAGGTTGCTTTTGCTGTAGGTGTGCATGTAGTGTCTGCCGCTCCTTTGGATTCTAGAATTTGTGTGACGTGTAGCTATGTTTTGTCATGTTTCCAAGTCTTTATTTTTTTTGTACAATTCTTTCAGTTTGTCCAGTTTCTCCGCTGCAGGAATTTCTGATGGGTTAGATGTAATCCAGCCACGTCCACCGAAAGCCCAACCCAGCTGTCTCTGATGAGAACGTAGCTCTTCCGCCCTGTTGGTTTGAAGACCTCCATGCAACCACCCTAGAGTTTATCCCCTTTCTTGCTGGAAAGCACCTGACCAAATCCCGAACCAAACACTTCCAACACAGATGGAATCCATGGTCAATAAACCTGTAACTTCATCTGGTAACTGTCCAACTGATAATGCCAATGGCCTGCCCGTTCCAAGATCAAGACAGAAATGTTTCTTAGGGTTTTAGTTCAAAGGACAGGTTTAAGATTAACCGGTTCATGGGCTGACTGTAGATTAGATCCTCCTCGCGGAGGGCAGCAAATAAAGCACAGCCAGACGCCTGTGAGGAGACAAAAAAGAAACAACGAGCCCATCAACATGCTGCAGAAATAAGCCAGTTAGAAACAAAGTGCCACAAGGTTAACCAAGCAATAAATGGATCGAATTAAGTCATGCAAAAGAGAAATTAGGAAAACGTACCAATGCCAAGACATTTCCTCCTGCAGCTTTTAAGGCAGCCATCAGGTCGGGAGATGAAGTGGAATCATCCTTGCCAACAGCTCCTTCTAAGCCATGTCTGCCTCTTTTACTGTGCATATTGATCAAACACTCTTGGTGGGGCTCTTTGTAGCCACTGCAACCTCCATTTTGATAAGTAGCTATCAGTCAGTCTTGGAGCCACCGTAGCATGTCCAACACCTCCACATCCACGTGGTTGACCGCTCCACTCCCAATTATTTCAGGGATACTGGCAATCTTACAGCGAGTCTCTTTTTCTACTATTTTCAAAAACATTGGTTTTCTTGAAGAACATTCACTCCATATTATCAATATCTCATGAATTTTTACTCTTCCATTTGCAAATTTTCTTTCTACTTTGAAAGGTAATACAAAAATATGGTTATATACAGGAGGTGGGAGAAGACAGGCTTCTCAAGTCTTTTTTTTTTTCAGTTTGGGAATATCTTTTCCGTGACTGTTTCAAAGTCGTAGCAATCCTCCTGTTGTAATTGTGCTCCCATCCCCAAAATGGTACCTCACAGCTTGAATGAACAAAAGTGCATAGGTGAGTTGGTGAGGGCAGGGTGTGAGTGCTTATGAGGGTTGAGGTGAAGACAAGTGCACTAAAGTAGGTGTACTCATATCGCCTTCTCAGTTCCCCTCTATGGTTATGCAGCCCTGCACTCTGTTCTCTGCAAAACAGAGCCAATCCTTGATTCTCCCGCCTCCGCTTCATGGTTGATCCAAGTCTCAAGATCCACGAGCACACAAAAGTTTAAGAATCTTGTCATGTTGTCGCGAGGCCTGCCACTCGTCCTCCCATTTAAAAAAAACAAACAACACCACCACTCATTGTCCTTATGGCAGAAGCGCACTTGCAAACCCCACCCTCTTATGTGGGAACAAAAACATATATTAAAAACAAATGAAAAAAAAAACAAACTGCACCCACAGATCCATGTGGCTTGTAAACAACCAAAAACTCCAGTATGGAATAGAAAGAGTTCTTTCTTTGAAATCTTAGTCACCATTTGTACGACCAGGATTGTAGAGGCAGTGTGTTCAACTGTATCCATCCCGAGTTTGTTTTTTTTTCCTTCTCCACTGTGTTAAAAAAAACAGAAGACTTCACTAAACTCTCTGAAGCTTTTTTTGTTTTTTGTTTCCATTTTTGAAATATTCTGAGGAAAAATAAAAAAAATCTGGTATCAGCACGGGTTTCTTGTCATTTTTTGGAATACATTCATATTTTCTTAAGAAAGAAATAATACACACACTTCACATGGCGATAATGAAACTAAAATGAAAAACAAATTAAGGAAAAAAAAATTTTTTAAAACACAACAAAAATAGCAGCCCCAAGTGCTCTTTATCTTAGTCCAAATACTTTTAAACTTTGTATATAATGTATATATCCATATATGTTTTTCCATTAAAAAAAGAAAACTCGTCATTATCAAATTGCAACAACGAATAAGTAACACAATATGCTAACATTTCATGCACCGTTCTGTGCAGCTGCACATAAAGATGCGGGTTGTTTTTTTTCCAGAGTCAGAAACTCGACACCTTTCATTCACAAGTTCGAGAGCTGACAAAAGGCAACGTGATCACACCCCAGGAAAACAGACTGGACTAACCCTCTGATGGATCACCCCTAGACTGAACTAGAAATATTTACGATATAAACTTACATACTTTACATACACTGTGCTGAGCACTGACACGCGTCACACTCACTCTCAAAAAAGAGTTAATGTCTCAATGGCCACACACCCTATCCAAGTTCTTAGGCACAAATGTGCATTCATACACATACAAAAAAAAGCACATGTATTCAAAATGAGTACCTGTAGTCTTAACTCATTTCTATGAACTGTAAATGAACGTGCACTCTCTCACACACACACACTCTCATCGTGATGCACACACAGTAACATCCCTCGTGATTTGCCCTGTCTGCTAGTCCTCACAGGTCTAGAGACGGCTCCCCGCGGGGAGAGGCTGAGGGAAACAAACAAGTGGTGGTCATCATGTGATGAGCGCAAAGCTAACATTTACAAATGTATGCATTTCTATTTCGTCTATCTGGGGATGAAGAGCTGGTGAGAGAAAGGATGTGTTGTGCAATTGCCCTCTCTCTTCTCTCTCTCTCATTCACTCTCAAATGTCCCTGTTTGGAGAAGGGACACACACATATGCTCTCTAAACATGAGAATACAACATTTGAACCAAAAAAAAAAGAGACAAAAATGGCCTCTTACGTTTCATACATCTTGGTAAGCGACAAAAGAAAGAAATAAACATTGTGCAGACTGGTATCACTGACACAAACCAAGCACCACACATCAGTCACCCTCACAGTCATTCATACACATTCACAAAAATATTTCACTTCTATCACTAACCCCATTTGATTTTTTTGTGGTTTTTGTTATTTATATAGGCAAGTGCAAATCTTCAAGTTTTTATAATCCATTTTTCAATAGCTTTACTTTTTATATAAACGTAAAAAATGCTAAACAAGAGAAATATCAACAGTGTTTGTCTTTCGAGAAAGGATTTGCTGTCTGATAAGGTTTCAACTAAAGGTCCCCCTGACTTTGAAAACAGCCCGACCATTCACCTCACCAACTGGTTCACCGCCCCCTTTCCAGTTCTGGTGCACATGGGTAATGTGTAATCTACACACACACCGCATGGGCACTGCTGAACACACATACCCACGCATGAGGGAAAAAAAAAAGAAGAAGGAAACCTATTCAAATTCCATCTCAATAAAGTGCATTAGTTCAGTATAAGGTGCTTAATCTTTTGAGTGCCAGAGGATACCCATCTTCCTTTTAACCTCACCCCCCTCTCCCCTGCTTATGTGATCAACTGATGTAGCAGGGAGCCCTTTTTTTTTTTCTTTCCAGAGGGAAGGAAAGAGTGGGAGGTGCAGATCCAGGCACCTCCACCCTGCACCTCCCCTCACACTTGCTCCCTTCCTACCCCCCACGCCCCTGGTTCCCCCAGCAGTGCACATTCGTCATCAGGTTTGTCTGATTAAAAGACAAGAAGGCCTCAGGTAGCTATTGCTGCTGCGCTGCGTCACATCAGTAATCCTCCACCATCTCCATCTCATTCAGGCTCAGACACTCGCCCGTGTTGTGGAATGAGTACCCTGCAGGGGGGAGGCGGAGAGAGACGGAAAAGAGCAGAGTGAGATCAGAGGATGGGACATGGGGGAGTTTGAAGAACCGGCTTAGACAGCATAGGCAGGGAGTAGAGATTCAATCCAGAAATGATCAGATCGTCTCAGTTTTGGAGCTCTGAAAATGCAAAAAACATTTGAATATTTTGAAAATGTAAGCAGCAGTTTTAAGAGGGGGTCAATTCACATTTGTAAACTTTTGACTAATTAATCTTTGGTGGTGATGACATCACTTCCCTCTGCCCCCACTGTTTTAAAAAAAGACTGTATTTATTGCACAGCTTTTATTTTTTACCTATATCAATAGCAAGCTCCTGCATTGACATAAATAAACTTCACACATACACCCCCGCTGTGAGCACAGCCTTCTCACCACCTTGGGTGGGCACAAACAAGTCATCAAGAAGATGTAACACTTCCTGCCGCTGCACTTCTTCCTTTGTAGCTTTTGTTAAGACTTTGTTTGATTGATGGCAATGACTCCATTTTGGCTTGTTTTGTGTTAAAGTCTACTTTTGATGTGGGAGTGTGTTGCTGGTGGATTAGTTGGCAGGAGGTGTTTTGTATAACCACAACATTCACCTGTGCTCTGGCTATATAAACTAGATATTTATAGATGTTGAGCATTTACATATAAATGACGTCAAACATAAGAGATCACATACCTAAGATGCTGGGGTCAGAGTGCAGCATCATGGGCTGTTTCTTCTTCATCTTTCCACCCTGGTTGTCATAGAGACCAGCCTTGCCCATGTGGTTGGCTTGAAACATGGACTGCAGGGCGCTTGGATTCATACCTCGCATTGAGTCCTAACAGAGGAGAGGTGAGGAGATTTAGCTGGGTGAACAACTGCATGTTGAACTTAAACTGACACTAAAAAAATAGAATTGGTGAAATTAAAACTAATGTGTGCTTACTTCAATTATAAGCTTTAACATTTCACGTTTTGGACATTAAACTTGTGGTAAATCATAAACTGTGGCAATGTCATAGAGTTAACAGTAAATCAACACAGACCTGTTTGTCTACTAAGAAAGACCTGTGGAGCAACTATTGTCTCCTAGTGTGTGGGAACCTTTAGGTCAAATAATGTGCAACATTCTTTAAGTTAGCTGTTAAGAGAGCAGGAGATAAAGTCAATGACAATGACTCTTTCCTCCCCAATAACAATTCAACCCAGTCAGTGTTGAAGCACACAGGAACATTTTCAGGTTTACCTGCAGAGGGAAGTTCATGTTCAATCCAGCCACTTCCTTTGATAACTAAGACAATAAAGAAGAGGAAAGGAGAATTTGTACCAATCTCTCTTAACACTCTCGTGGTCATTTAAAGCTCATCAATAGTGTCAGTGGATAATTACAGCTGATGTTAAAATGACATAAATCTGTATATTCTCTCAGCATATCAAGTGTTTAAATCAAAACATACTAGACAGATGTAACTACATAGCACTTCAATTACAGTCACATTAACAAAATCTGTAGCACCAACTAAAATGAAATAGAAAAGTACATTTTTAAGTGTTCTCTGTAAATTTTTAGTTTCTCATAAAAAGATGTGATATTTAGGTACTAAGCTCTGAAAGCAGCCACGAGAACCCACCATGCTTCACATAGACTGAACCAAGTCTGAGCCAAAGTTTCAACTTGTAAGTAACTTTTTTTATTTTGATCCTGAACTGAGGTAGATGTTTCTAGCTGGTTATGTTCTTGAGTGAGAAATCTTTGAAGCTCACATCTACCTGCTGCTGCTGTCTCTGTTGGTTGGCTTTCTGTTTGGCACGTCGCTCCAGAAACTGTTTGGCGAATTCTTTGGCTTCCACCGTGTCCCCTAGGTAGGACCGGATGAAGTCCAGCACTGCATAGGGAGACTCCACCTCCTTCAGGTAGGCCACAATTGTGGCGACTAAATTGAGAGAAACACAGTTTAAATCTTACCCAGTGCTGCAATTGGGTTGGAACAAAGGTTGAAATTAATGCACTTACACACAGACACAAATACAAAAAAAACTGCATTTAGCACACAGCAATCCACTACATGAAAGCTGAGCAGCCTACCATCCAGAGAGGAGGAGGAGTTGTTGGCAGAGGTGTTGAGAGCGTGCAGCATCTGTTCACACCAGGTAGTGAAGCCGTCCTGCTTCATGCCCTGCAGCAACTTCAGCAGCTTCTCTTCCTCCTCAGTCCGCTTGCGCATCATGTACGGATGACTGCAGAGACACAGGAAAAATGAGATTAATTACAGTAGTGAACTGAAAGACAGTTCTACAAGGTTATCTGCAACAATAGTTGTAAAACAAAATGAGAATATTAAATCAGAGCATTAAAACAATTCATTTCAGTATGTTTAATCTGATATTGCGTACCTGAGAGACGGGCTGCTGCGGCTGTTCTTCAAGCCCATGTTGTTGTTGCTGTTGCCACGCAGGCTGGCCTGGTTTTTCACAGCCTCATCCCACATGCCCATGCTGCCTGAAGAACCTCCACTGCTACCCTTGCCCTCCATACCTCCAGGCCCACCCCACATACCCACACTGTCCACCCACTGCCCACCAATGGAGGAGCTCCCCATTGACATACCAGGGTGCTGAAAGCAGAGAGAAATCAGGTTGATTATTATGACCAATTCGTCTTTTCCTGTTTGTAATCCCTACAAAATGCTAACATCACCTCTATAGAAAACCCTCACTATTATGTAACCGACACTCACCCGGTCTCTCTGCTGCTGGGCTCTCTGTTGCTGCTGCTGCTTCAGGAGCCTCTCCGTTTCCTGGTGGATTTCCAGCAGAGTCGTAGGCTTTCCTGCCTTGCTGAGCCCAGAGGAGGGAGCCCCACTCCAGCCTGAGCTGCCTCCCCCCGGACCCTGCTGCTGTGGGGCCTGCTGCAGCAACTTCATGATCAGTTCCTGCTGCTGACGGCACTACAGGAGGGTACAGATATTTATAGCAGAGCAACTCAAAATGAAGAAAAAGCATCTGATAAACGTATACCCGGACTAGGGATAACTTGATATTATACTGTATTAACTCAATTAAACAGGACATTTTTTTGGAATTAAGCTTAAGGGAAGGAAAAAAAAAACACTTCTTCCTTCATCTCACCTGCTTGCGCCTGAAGAGCTCCTCCTCCTCCCTCCTCTTCTGCTCCTCCTGTTGTCTCCTCTTCTCCTCCCTCCGCTTGCGCTGCTCCTCCTCCTCACGTTTCGCCCTGAGTTCAGCGTCTCGCCTCTCCTGCTGGAGCTGAAGAGCAAAAAGCAATAGTCAAACAAAATATCAGGCACAAACCAAATTTAGATTACAGTGAATAATCATTTTTTCTGGTTTTGGCATTTCTCAGAAATGAATGGTAGCAGTGTTGGAAATGTCTCATTTTGCCCTGCTAATAATAAAAATTCTTTTAGCCTTTTAGTTTCAGTTTGAGTATTTTTGTTCAGTGTGATACGATTAAACCAACGTGAACAACAGTGTAGAATTCTACAAATGCACACAGTACAAACGTGCGAGTGTCTGCCCACCTTTTGAAGCTGTTCTAGAGTTGGACCCTGAGTAGAAGGATTCATTGTTATGTCCCAAAGACTGGCTTCACCGCCTACAGGGAAATGAAACTAGATTAATTTAGCCACACATGATGCAACAGCTGATCCAACACTGCACATGTGTGTATCTGCATGACCAGCTGCAGTCTAGAACGTACCTGACGACTGTGAAGCTGAGGTATGCATGTCCCACATGGACCCTGTATCTGGCACTGACATCGACCTGTTCATCGAAGGCATCATACTCTGCTCACTGCACCTGGAATACACACACATAGTAAGTCCAAAAGTCACAATTTCCTTATATGTAATGACAGAAACCAACATGGACAGAAAGAATAAAAGTAAACTAGTTCAGACATGTCAGATGAAAGCACACCCCGCATAGGCCCACCTGTTAATGAGCTGGAATAGCTGCTGCTGCTGGAGCTGTTGATAAAGAACCGCCGCTGCCGCCAGCTCCTGTTGCTTTTTCAGGCGATCCTGGTCCAGGTTCCCCTGAAAGAAGAGAGAGCAAGAAAGAGAAAGTCAAAACAATGCACCTTCAAACTCAGGATACCAAAACACAGTTATCCATACATAATAAACTAAGTCTAAGAAGTAACAGCTTACGGTATGATTATGGTATACAATACAACGGTATTTATACATGACACAATTTCTACAGGAAATGTAGGTTCCAACCAGACTGTGCTCTACAAACTTGTCAACAAACAACAAAGGGTTTTGTGGTATATTATAAATTGTTTTGCTTTAATTATTGCATCTTCCCCAGTCCTACTGAGTTTTTCAATAATCAAATGCAAAGTGTCATGGTATTAAATTGATTAAAGGTTTGTTTTGGTTCATATGAAGAGTTGTCGTCTGACTGAAACTTAATTTCAATTGAATTCAAGCTATCTAACTATCACCGCTCTCCTCTGCATTCTCCCCTCCCCATTCTTTACTTTGGCTGAGCTCTGACTCACAGTCCCAGCGGGCCCCCGGGTGGGCTGCGGGCGCTGCGTTGGTGGTGGCTGTCTCACCAGCAGGGGCGGCGGGGAGGGCCCCGGGGCGAAGGGTACGCGGCCCCACATCTTGATGACGTCCCCCAGGGGTTGGAAGCCCTCGTCGCAGCCCCGCTTCACCAGCAGGGTCATAGTGAAGTAGCCAGCCTGGAACCACTCGCACATCTCCACTGTGGTGAACGGACCTGGTGGTGGGGAGGACAGAGGAACCAGTTAAACACAAAGCCTGGGCTTATTTACCAACTCTGAGTACCTGATTTAAAGTAGTTTGGACAACAGACTGCTATTATCATTTGATATTAAGCTATGCTTGTATGTATAATGTCTAAATTCCACAGTGTATGAATGTACCCTGGATCTCTCCCTGTGGGTCCTTATAGAACCACTTCATAGCGGCCTCATGAGTCAGTGGTAGAGCAGCTGCTGTGTTCCTGCTCTCCTGCTGCTGCTGCAGAGCCTGGGTGAAACACTCCTCCTCCAAAGAGGTGTCCTGCAGAGATGCCACCATCTTCTCTGCCTCCTACGCAAATACATACACATATTCATTGTTTATTCGATGTAATGAATCTAGAATAATCAGTGGAAATTTAATCAGCAGCTGCAGCCCCTGTGTGGGGCAGAGAGACTGTTCGCCTCAGTTAAACGTATGAATAGGTATCTCTGAGACAGCTGCTTGAACGGTGCCTCCTGCTATTCCTACCTGTTGCAGGTGCTTCATGCCTTCATCGTCCTCGGTGTCTCCTCCAGACGGAGGGAGGAGAGGAGCAGCAGAGGAAGGAGGTGGGGGAGGCAGGTTTGAGGAGGTGGCGGGGCTAGAGCTCAGCTGGGCCTTTGAGCCGCCAACTGGAGTCACGTCTGACACAAAAACAAGAAGAAACATTAGTAAAACAATGGGCCCTATTTTTAGTACGTCTATTTCTGGGAGAGTGATGCTGGATGTTGGGGGCAGAGCCACCTACTGGCTCTGTATCTGATTCAGCAGGAACAGCGGGGTCAGTAAACAAGATATTAAATGACTGGGGCAAAACATATTGTATATCAAACCAAAATATCAACATGACTGAATTTCCTCACACACACACACACACACACACACAGAGAGACCTGAGACTAAAAAAGGCCAAATGTTAGAAGGTCACAAGCTGAAAAACTTGAAAAATCAGGATCTGTAATTTCATAAAACAATATATTTTATTCAAGTTTGGATGGTGGAGAATCTTCTGTAATATTCATGTATAGTGTAAATGAATCTAAAAGTACTTTCAGGTTAATATATCGACAGCAGATTCTGACAAGCAATTACTTTTCAGTGGCTAACTCAGTATTATGATTCGTCACCCATTTCACATATAAAACCTTCACACAACCCAAAAAAAACATTACAAAGGCAGGATATAAAATGAGAAAACAGAAGCATTTCAATAAAGCCAGCAAGAGAGTTGAGCTAGCCACTGAATCAACTCACTGTGCAATAAACAGCTGGTTTACAATCTTTTTTTTTTTTCTTCGAATACACAACAGATAGATAAGAGATACATGATACCACTACTGACCAAAATCCTTGTGGTGTTAGTAGCACAACAGTCTATTTTCAACACAGTAATGAGAGACGTGGGATTGGAAATACCTTCACCAGATGTGCTGTTGACCTTGACAGAGTGGCTGTTGCTCAGCTGAGAGTTATCCACCACCGGGCCGGCGTTGCTGGGTTGGGGCTCCAGAGATGGGGGAGTACAGTGTGTTGGGGGAGAAGAGGAGGGTGATGCTGGCTTCACCTCAACATCAACTGCAGCAGAGCCAGATTCTTTACGCTCTGTGAGGTGACAGTGAAGATAGGAAGAAATAAAATACAAATTACAATAATAGCTAAAGTTGTAATTATCTCTTCCAGGGTCAGAGACCAGTTCGGGCTAATTGTATGGAACAAGGTGCTAACAGATACTAAACCTTCAAATAAACAAACATGGGGTGTTTCCTCACCCTTGTCCTCGTCTCCTTCAGCACTGTTCCTCTCAGCAAGGGTCTCCTCCTCATCCTCCTCATCTATCCCCTTGAAATCTAACTCCTCACCACCCTTCTAGCAGTGGAAGAAAGGGAGTTAAGAGCAAATTAATGAGTGCAACAAATGCTTGTAGACATTCATGACAGTTCACAAGGAAAGAAATTAAGTTATTATCAAAATACAAGATGACCTGCTGTTTTTGTAATAAAGTCTTCACTTTAACAAGAACAGGTTTGTGGACCAAAATAGTTTACCTCCACCCAAATACACACACATGCAAAATTAAAAACACACCTTCATTGTCATGAAAGCTCCAGAAGAGTCAAAAGTGCCCATCTCCGGGTCCTCCTCATCCGTACACCACTCAGGCAGGCCATCTCTGTCATCCTCTAGTCCTTCACTGCCTGCGTGCCGGCGGCCACCACCATGACCCTCTGAGTCCCGGAAGTCAAAATCAATCTTCCTCCTCCGACCCTCACCTGGACCACCGTTGTCCCGCCAGCCTGTTAAGCGAGGACGGCCATTTGTCAGTGAAGACAGCAATAATCACAGGGGACATGAATATATAAATAACTGACAAGTATCTGTATAAACAGTCACCCAGACAGTCTTTTGGTTAAGTCTTTTACGTCCTCAGAAAATATGGAAGCTTTAAAGTGCCATTCTGTTTCAACCAAACCCCAGCTGGTGCCTGTTCACTTCACTGCCACTAGATGTCAGTTTATCTGCTGTGTGAATTAGACCTGGTGCACACATTAATGAGCTGTGGTTTAGTGGCACACAGTGTAAACACTGGAATGAGTAGTAATATAAATGACTGCCTGCTACTCAGATCTCATTTTAATATTTAAAACCATTATCAGTTGTCACTGTATGTGGTGTTGTATAATCATAAAGTCCAACTTAAGTGTAACATTGTGCTCTTATACTTTCTTAAAAGCACTGAGTATACCGAATAGTACCGAGTATATCATTTTATCGTGCACTTTCCAAGCATAATAATAATAATAACTTGTGCAAAAAGAACTGTGGTTTTGAAGCAGAGCTAAAACTAATAAATAAATATTTGTATTTATCGTACCATCCCTGCGGGCTCCACCAACTCTCCAGTTGTTGGTCGGCTCCCCCTCGTCCTCAACTTGCTCTTCCCGGAGGGTGCGCCAGTTATCGCTGTCAGCCCTTGTGTACTCCTTCCTCCCTGGACCCGCAGGACCTCCAGACTCTTCAAAGCCAGGACGCACCACCTCCCGCCGCAGCGGCTTCTCAAATCGACGCTCACCCCTGAGAAAAGGAGGGAAATAGGAAGAAATTTCATATCAGCTGATAAACATACGAGCTCAAAACATGTTTTTGTTCTAAGAAATAAGCCCGGCTGCAACATGCGCCCTTGTCACAACTGAAACTAATTCATACGTTTTATTCAGGTCCATGAAGAAAAACTACTGAATAAATGGAACGGACACTTTTATTCAGTCCGGGCAGATAAGATGATGTCTGTAAAAGCAAGATAATTTACCCCACAACAGCGAAAAGCTACAAAAACAACAGTTTTTTTCCCTGCATGACAGCTCATCTCAGCACCGATGATACATGCTTTTACTATGCCTTGTAGCTCTTGGAGCCACAATTTATTTGACCTTGACTAGTGGGTGCTGGGTTTTTCTTACCGGTCATCCCAGCTCTGGCTGCGGTGTATCTCACGGACGCTGCGGCCAAAACCCACCTCCGCATCTTCAATACTTCTTTGGTAGAATCCACCTTCACCACGACCTCGTCCTGATTAAATAAACAGAATGCAAGTTCAGCCACTTGTGATTGTGTCACTCGCTTTCTGCTGTCTAATGTTCTCTCAATCAGGTCTTCTGTAGAATAAGCCTAATAATTGGTAATTATGTGAAAATGCACAAACATTTTTATAACTTAAAAAAAACATCTTTCACCATTATTAAATTAGAACGTATGCTCTTCAAGCTGACGACAGACTCACACACCAGCACATTATGGAAACCCCACATTATCATTCTTCTCACTTGCTTTCTTGGTTGTCCTAGACCAGACGGCTGGTGTTTACATTGGCTATTCATATGCGTGTGCACAAGGTTAGTTCAAAAAGCATGGTGCTTTTATACAGGTGTGGCTGGACAAAAGGAGGACTATTTAGACAGGCCAAGAGGAAGTGTGCTGCATCAAGATGGTGGGAGAAAAAGGGGAAATAAACACTTGACTGGTTGGCTTGAATAAACTGTTTTCCATGGATAACAGCCATTGTACCTTAAGCCAAGAGCTCTGGCCCCCATTTCTGTTGCTGTTGGACGTAGCTTTAGTACAAGTGCTTGTGGATTTATCACGAGTGCACTTAGGCTGAATCACTACTCTACTTAATTTGTTGCCGTTTCTCTTCTAACGGGTGACTGGGAAGGGGTTTTTGCTTTTAGTTTTTACCTCGACCACCCCGCGTGGCCCCTCGTCCTCGGACGACTCCAGCTGGGGCAACTCCACCCACTCCCTTTCCCATGAGCCTCAGTACCGCCACACTGTTCACAGACATGGAGAAGTTCCTCTGCCGAGAGAGAACGGAAAGAGCAAAAGGGAGGAATGTGAGGAATGCGAGTTCACAGCCACATTTGTCCACCAACACAAGCTTCGCTATGGAACTGAGGTGCAACATCGAATACCACATGATGAGCTGAAGCGGTTCGACGTTAGTAGGTATCATTGTATTTGTATTGGTGTGGCAGACCTGCTCCTCCTCAGTGAGAGGCACCAGTGCCAGTGGCTGCGTGGGCTCTTCTTGCAGAATAGCAGCAAACTCCTTATCCTGCATGTCCTCTGGGACCTAAAACCAACAGCAGACACTTAACAGGACGAATTGCATCTTTACAAAACTTACAGTGACTTTAAATAACTGATGTACACACACACATTCTAATTTTTAAGGAAGTTTAAAAGAAATATAACATGCTACTATGTAAAATTACTTAATTACTGCAAAATGTCCTGACTTCGAAGAGCTTCTCCACCAACCTTGTTGTCTTTGACATAAAGTGCTAACATCTCCTCTCGGCCGTAGCGGTACTCGGCCAGCTTGTACTTTGGCATGGCGGGGGAAGGAGGAGGGGATGTCACACTCCCCCCACTGGACAGTGCACGGAGCCTGTGTGAGCAGGAGCACAGGAGTGGCTGAGAATTAAAACTGCTATTTTAACATCAATATTTTATCTCAGATTTGTGTTACATTTGAAAGCTTACATGTATCTTTAGAAATTGCTAACGTGTATAAATATTTGATTCAACGCATGAGAAATCAAATAAACCAGTAATCAAGGCTGCAGCTCAAGTGACAGTGTTCAGAAGATGCTATTCTGCAGTTACACACAGAATATTTAAAGCTACACCTACTGACTTAAGCTCACACACAATGTAGAATTATTACTTAAGAAATTTTTTTTTAAAAAGTATAAATTCCCCTGCTGAACAGAACAGAACAGAAGAGAGAGAGAGAGTAGTATTTTGTAACTGTGGCAAAACTCTCTTTAATCAAGATTGTAGAGAAAATTAATAGAATCCATCTTGCAGCAGAGAAAAAAAATGCAAAATGTTCTGTAATAAATCACCCATCTTCCTACGCAGGTCCCCCGGAATACACTTGGCTCAACACAGATAACATATTAGCTTTCCAATCTCAAGATTTCATTTTAAAAAGCTATTACTAGCAGGCCAGCTTCCAAGGCCTGCTGTTTAACAATGGCTCCATTCACATGCCTTTACAAAGTGTGTCATTGACTCACAGGCCCCACATCAAAACCATATGTAACTCAGAGATGTGGAGCTGGGAGCGCAGTGTAAAAGGTAAAGGAAAGCACCCTGAAAGACCACTTGGCAGCATATGGCATATCTACGAGGTTACAAATAAGTGGTGATGCGACTAATATGCATAATAAAAGGAGAGCTGAGGAAACATGCCAGTGGGTGGAGTACTAATAAATATTTTTGCATATTTATATCCAGTAGTATTTACCTTAGCCAAATTTAAATTCCCCCATAATCAAAGCATGAAATATAAAATATGTTACAGACATTTACATCTATACATTGTTTTATAGCACAATACTTACCCAAATAAATGGTACTTAAATCTAAATGTGTGGCAGACTTTGAATTCTACCACGATGACTAACATATCTGAAGACTCTACTGCCAACAAAAGCTCAAATTGTCTAAATAATTTTATAACGCTAAAAGGCTTGTAAAAGACAGCTGTACGTGGTGAGCACATGAACCAGCCGCTCTGTAGCTATACTAAAAAGGGTAGAAGGATAAAAGTAGGCGAGAAGGGCCACTGAGAGGAAAGCAGCTGCAGATGTGTACAGAGAGAAATATTCTGCGAGGCTGGCACTGCATCAAGAATGCACACAGCAGTCACAGGCTGTTAGAGATGGAAAGCTACCAAACTAGACTACGCCCCCCTACCCCCATTAATCGCTACACAAACATTCACAGAGGAGGAGGAGGAAAGAGAAACAGGAGAGACACAGACAGAGATGGACAGGACCCTGCTGTAACAACACCTACATTCTGACTTCAGGTGAAACTGTTCGGCCACAGTTAGTGATTACAAAAGAAAAATGTCTGTGGAGGCTACAACTGAAAACAAACTGCATCTACAAAACCCCTGAACTATATTAGACTATTACTGTTACTTCCATGATTTGCTGATATACATTTCTCTCCTCAGGATGATGAGACTGGTTCGTCTCCTGGTCAAATACGCAAGTAACAATTATTTCCATAATTGATTTAATAATTTCCTTGGCTAATGACTGTTGTCAAGAAAAAAAGAGCCCAAAGTGATTTGACTTTACAATAGCTCGATTTGTCCAAACATCAGTCTAAAATCTAACCGTTAGTTTACTGTCATATAAGCCAAAAAATGCAGCAAATGCAGCAGTGCATTTAATGAACTGGAACCAGCAAATGCTTGGAAAATTGCTCAGTCTATCATAAAAAATAGTTTCCAACCCAATCGTTAAAAGACTATTAATCTAACTCCATAAATAAAGCACAATTTTCCATTGAATTTCTAAGGACACGATTCACCACCAATGGTTTTTTCCTAATTTGAGCAAAGTAATAGAGATGTATATCTACTAATTTTCATAGCTCACTAACCATCTGGTTACAGCACTTTGGTCCATAAAAGGGATCTTAAATTGATACCTTAAATTTCATTAACACATTCAAGAAACCCATTTACCATCTACAAGTAAAATATTTGACTAGATTTAAGTCAAGATTCCTATAAAACATTACAGCAAATCCTAAAAATGCTCAGAATAATGGGAAGTTTGAAAAGATAACCGAGTTAACCATCAGGATCTGAGATGAAATTACAAAGAAATGGGATCAGTTACCATTCTGGGCCGAAGTTAAGAGTCTCAGCTGTCATATTCCTCTTGTCCACACAGAACTGAGTATCTAAAGGGAGAAAAACATTTTTTATTTTATTTTTTCCAGGGAAAACATAAGCTATAAAATAAAAATGAGTGAAAAGCAATAAACACCCCCGCAACTGCCTTACCCTGTCCAGATGATCGGAGCAGGCTGGACTGGGCTGGACCAGGCTAGAGCTGGCTGGCTTTAGTTAGGCTTAGGTGACTAGAAGGCTGAGTGGTGCTTAAGCTGTGGTCACAAACTCCCCAAACACACAGACACAAAGAGAATAGCTGCCAGTTTCAGGTGCTTGAGGAATACCAGGTTATCAGGTCCAAACTAGGTAAGGAAGGGGGTTGGACGATAGTTCGGAGATTGGAAGTTCCTGCTACTCACAGCCGAAAAAAGGTTGTTAAAAACAAAAAAACAAAAAAGAACCTTGGAAATTGAAGATGGAACAAAATAAAACACTCGTGCATGTAATATTTTCTTCTTTTTTCTTTTACAGCAGTTATATCTCACATTGAAGTTAAAAATACGAACTGATTCATCAAAAAAAGCTAATGCAGGAACGAAATAACAGCCAAAACTATGGATCAGGCTGCTGGATCAGCTGCCAAGAGCAGACGCGACTCGCAATCTTCCTCTCCTTTCTCTCTCTCTCCTCTTCTGTGCCTTTTTCCTCTCACTCCAACTGAAATGTGGATTGACGGAGACCCTCCAGGTAACTCCTTTATTTCCTGTGCTCCACCCTTTGCACCACTAAAAGAAAAAGAGAAAGAAAAAAAAAAACAGAATTTGAGAGATGGGATCAGAGAAACCAAACAAGTAAAAGAAAGCTGGACCACACTTGTGTACACTTAACAAATTAACTGCCAGTGAGAAGTATTCTCACAGCTTGGCAGTCTGCCTATACTGTGACAGGAAAGGAAGTTTAATTTGATTTGCCATTGTGTAGCCTTGACACACAATTTTTGCTGCGTGCCCTAGACTCACTCAAAGGTAGCGGCCGAATTTGATCAATCTCTTACAGCACACTGAGCTGAGAGAAAAACACTGGTATTCCTTTGCTGAATAAATGAAACGTCAAGCTATTTCTAGTCTAGTGCTCAATCATGTACCAGTGTTTCTGCTGCTCACATGAGACTTTCCATCCAGAAATGTAGGGAGTTTATTTCAGTGATGTTGTGATCCAGCTGCTTCTAACCCATGCAGCTGGCTGGGGACAGTTCCTGAAAAATGTCATGGCAACAAAACCAACATCCAAGCAACTAAACTTCAACAGTTAATGCGTATACATGCAAATAGTAAACCCTATGATCCCTAACTACCTTTAAGAACAGAACAACTGTTTTCCAACCTTCTAACTACAGACACCAGATCAACATCACCTCACATTTAACACAGTTGGCACAGGGGACATCCAATTTTTTAATATTTACTTCACAATCTGCTCTACTTTCCTGTGGATGGTAGTCTAATCCGAGGACTAAATGGCAGTAAAAGGTATAAAAGTTTAATTAAGACCTA
Organism: Sandelia bainsii; assembly: GCA_032362345.1. NCBI lineage: Eukaryota > Metazoa > Chordata > Actinopteri > Anabantiformes > Anabantidae > Sandelia > Sandelia bainsii. The sequence goes on from JAUMHL010000011.1 coordinate 14,299,570, forward strand.
CTTTGAGAACAATCATTTAAATTCAATATAAAATAGCCTATGCTGTATAACCGAATCATAAAACTAGCAAATCATGCATATATTCCTAAGTATTTGAACTTAAGTGTCTTTTTATAAGACAAAATATCCACAGGGTTGGGTGAAGTGGTGACATGAAAAAAAAAAACAATTTTATCTTAACGTTAACACAGAGGTCATTATTGGTTTCTCACAAGAGACAAGGCTGAAATCCAATATTGGTTGCTGATGATCCTTGGGCCCTCAGGTGGCATTGCATTAAAAACAAGCATGATTCTGTGATGGGCATCACTGCATGGGCTCAGGAATACTTCCAAAAATGACTGAACACATTCAAAAGTGCAAGTTAAGGATCTATCATGCAAAGAAGAAGCCATATAACAACACGATCCAGAAATGCCACCATCCTCTTTGACCCAAAGCACATTTAAAATGGTCTATGGCAAAGTGCAAAACGGTTCTGTGGTCAGACATATCACAATTTTACATTGTTGGAGACCGTGGGCGCCACCTACCCTGGACAAAGGAGGGGAAGGACCTTCTGGTTATCAGAGCTCAGTTCAAATTTGATATGTTTTCTTTGTTTGATTGTGAATAAAATATGGGTTTATGAGATTTACAAATCATTGTGTTTTGTTTTTATGTAGATTTTACACAGCATTGCAACTGTTTTGGAATTGGGGTTGTACACAGATCCATACACAGCAAGCTATGATGCACCGCGTGTTGTGGTCATGGTGACCTTGACGTAAAAATCAGAAATACGGCATTCACGGCCACCAGGCACATGTTCTTCCATGTATGCTACTAGCCAACATGGCACCTTGCCAGATGGCATTGCATTACAGAAAAGGCTAAACCAGTTCCAACTTGTTCTCCACATTAAGTTGCATCATTTTGCACAAGCCCCCTGTGATGGCAGTTCCAGCCTTACAGATGCACTTACCCATTCAAATAAATGTGGAAGGCTGCAGCTCTTCATGCAGAATAAATATCTAAGTGCCAGAACTGTTGAATAAAGAAATCACTTAAATAGAAGCTGTTTGACAAAGTGAAGCAACGCTAAAGATCTCAAAAAGCAACACATTATGCCGCGATCTAAAGAAAGAAGAAGAAGAAACAAGAAGAAGAGATGCGAAACAAAGTCATTGACATGTATCAGTCTGGAAAGGGTTACAAAGCTATTTCTACGACTTTGAGACTCTAGTGAACCACGGTCAGAGCCATTGTCCACAAATGGAGAAAACTTGAAACAGTGGTGAACCGGAAGGAGTGACCGGTCTAAGAAATTTACCCAAGAGCACAACAACGACTTGTCCAAGAGGTCATAAAAGAACCCAGAAGGCCATCTAAAGAACTGTAGGCCTCACTTGCCTCAGTTAAGATCGGTGTTCATGACTCAACCATAAGAAAGAGAAATTGCATGGGAGAGTTTCAGGGCGAAAGCCACTGCTGACTAAAAAGAACACAAAGGCTCGTCTCACATTTGCCAAAAACGATTTAGATTATCCCCAAAACTTTTGGTCAAATATTCTGCTAACAAATGAGACAAAATATTAACCTTTTGGAAAATGTATGTCCTGTTACATCTGGCATAAAACTAACAGCATTTCACAAAACATCATATCAACAGTTTAACATGGTGGTGGTAGTGTGATGGCCTGGGGTTTCTTTGATGCTTAAGGACCTGGGCGACTTGCTGTGATTAATGGAACTGTGAATTCTGTGCTCTACCAGAAAATCCCGAAGGAGAATGTCCTGGCATCAGTTCATGATCTCAAGCTCAAGTCTATTAGGTTATGCAGCAGGACAATTACATGAAACACACCAGCAAGTCCACCTCTGACTGGCAAAAAAACTAAAATGTTCAATGTCTAGTACAACAACTTTGAACATTAGCATTCTCACATATAGCCCCTGCAGTGTAATGTCTAGAGAAGTTCAGCCTTGCAATGCATTTCTGATACAATTAATAACTAGTTGATTTTGACCAGATGCTTGAAATTTTAAGGTTTAAATAACTTCGCCTCACTGGAGCTGTATAGTAAAAGCCCCCAGCACTTCTATGCCAACTGAGGAACATTTGTCATTTGATTTACAATTTTTTTTTTAAGTTTTTAATGCCTGTGTTGACTGGATTCTGTGGCAGAGCCAAGGTAAAACTTTTTCCTGGTCAACAAGTAAAGCCAACCAATACCAAAAAGAAGTTTCATAAAATTCCTGTGTCCAAGTAATGATAACTTGAAAGAGCATTGATCAGACCAGCAGCAAATGCATAATGCTGAATGATAACACAGATGTGCATGCTTAAAAACAGTATCAAATGTCAACACTGCCAAGATGCCAGAAAGTACTAAGACGTGTTTTTGCCCATATCATCTACCGCCCCACACTGACACCACAGTTAGCGGTCTCTTATGACGTGCAGTTACTCTTACATATCATTTGTAATACTCCATTGGTACTTTTCAAGCATTGCTGACACAATGTGTAAAGATTTTATGTGGACTGGTGGATTATGTACATTTTACTGCTAGCGTTGAAATGTTTGCAAATGACCATGCCTAACTGTACCTGGTTAACACCAAGTAATTAGAGAAGATCCATAATGAGGTAACTGAATGTCCGTTGAGCAACAGAGTATCTCAAAGGACCTTTAATAACGTAACCAACAATATTTCAATATACATGTTTAAGACAACAAACAAATTGAAATTTTGATGATAACAGGTCTGGTAACAATACACTGCAGTGTGGGTATAAATTATTAATGGAGTTGTGTGTATTTGTGTGTAACCTGGAGATATGTCAACCCTTTATCATAACTTAAGTGGCAATCTTTATGGTAGCAAATTTGGGGGGGAAATGTCCATAAAAGGGACTGCGGGTTATCAACAACTTTTGCTTATCACTGTTTGGCTGTGACGCCTAAGGCTACTATTAAACATACCCAAAACATAAGAATTCATCAACATTGCTGACAGTGTTTTACACTTTAGCTACCAACACCTGCACTTAGAAATTATTTCAGGAAACGTTTAACATTAAGGTTCATTTTTCAAACATAACACAGTTAGATCAGTTATTATGTTATTGCTATTTCACATAAGAAAAAAAACATTTCACACAAATCAAATAAAAATGTAATTTATTTGACTTTAGTAACAGATTATGCTATTTTGGTTTAAAGATACTATTTCATCACTAAACTCCAGACTTCACAGCCCAACATAAAACATGCTTTATTACTGTCTAATACTACAGAAAGTAAGAAGTAAGGTCACGCAGGACGTGTTGCTGACAGAAAATGAGATTTCTTCTGCATTAGCTAAGTATTTGCTAGTCTTATGCACACAAAACGTGGCGGGACAACGATTGCAAGCTGTGGGGATGCAGCCTATAATAACGCTGACGTTCAGTCCACACCAGTTTGTAACTTTAACAAAGTGAGCCTTGCTAAATTGTTTGATCGTAAAGATGGCTAACATATAGACAAAATAGCTCGACTTGACGTTAGCTAACGTACCGTCAGCGAGCTAAGCTAGCTTAACGTTAACGTTATCGTTGTTCGTCTTTTAAGGCTAAATAGGGCAGCTCAACTTAGGGGGAGGCGAAGAGAAATCAATCGTTACAAGAACATCTGTCCCACAATATCATATTTATGTTGCATAACAAACAAGGGTTAGCTAGCTTGCTACTTAACCTAGCACACGGTATGCGTTGATCGTAAAGGCCTAGGCTTGTAGGTTCAAAAGACACCAGAAATGATGGCGGAGGGGGCGGAGTGTTGGAATCAGACTCCCCGGCCTGCTCCGCCAATGTGCGGACGACCACCTCTATCCGCTGTCGGCGTTTAGCTAAGGCTAATGCGATGTAAACAACACAGACGCCTTGATTAAAAACAGAACATTTTTAGCTATAACTTTTCGCTAAAACCACTTAACAAAAATGCCTGACTCACCACAGATAAATCCAAACCATTCGAGTTGCAAGAGCCGACATTAGCCTGTTAGCTCGCGTTAGCTAGCTAGCTGGCTAAAAGACAAGCTGCAAAGAGGAACCATGGCTTACCTTTTCTCTGTTTATAGCTACCAGACTGGTCGTCTGTACGCTGTCTCTACAGCCAATATATCGTATGCATTGGTCTCTCCAAACACTGTAAACGCATTCATTCAACAGAATCGTACTTTCAGAGAGTCGTGCTCTGTGTATTATTTATTATTTTCTCCCTCTCCTCCAACGGTCGCTGCTGCGTATCAGTAAGTGTCTGCTGGCTCCTAGTCGCTGCTCTTCTTGTTGTTTGTGTTTCGGAAACATGGCCGTCCGTGTGACACCACGTGACTGGACATTGACAAGCGGCTAACCAATGTTGTAGCAGGGCAAACACACCCCTATTTACCAGCCTGGACACTGGTGTGTGCTGCACTTTGCAACGACGCTTCGAGTTGCACAGCGCGTTTAAGACGTGTTGTATTAATTAGCCACTAAACCGAAGGAGCGAGGCTGCTTCAGCGTGACAGACTGCATTAAAGGCGAGCATCGAGAACAGACAGCTCAATACAAACTCGGCACGCAGCAACGTGTCGTCACAGAATAATGGGGACAACTTTCCTCAAGTTGTTTTTGATAAAATTTTCAGTCAGTAATATCATGCTTCAAATACACATACATGCAGATCTCTTCAGCTATTGGCTATTTATACTCTTGAAAGTGAACTGAATGACTAGCAAAGCATGTTGAGCGGCAATAACGAACTGAGCATGTGCAGTACTTTAGTGGAGGCAGTACAGGGTTTAGTCAGTAGAGGGAGCTGTTAAATAGTTATACTGTGTATCTTCTTGGTTTGAACTATGGCTTGCTCCTTTGAAATTCCTTTATATATTCTAAACATTGCAATCTGCGTATAATTCAACCTGGAATTAACTGGAAATGAATAATAAAAATATAACTACTGGTGAAGTTATATTTTTATATAGTTGTGCAGGTGCAAATACATATTTGAACTGAATTGTACACAAGCAGCCAACCTAGGAAACTAACATCACAGACATTATAGATTTAAACAAAAACAACGCAGACTAACTGCGATAAATTCAACTGCAGCATGACATTTTTAAATACATTTCAATTGTTTCCAGTTAAAATCTGTGTTTTAGAAAAATAGGAAGACAAGGCCGATAAAATGTAATGTAAAAAAAAGAACAGTTTAATACTGTTTAATAATAGTTGTTATAGGAGCATCAGAGATCAATAATAACTAATAAGACTAGGCAAAGATGTAGGCTACCATTAACCAGGGTTCCCCAAAGCCCCATGTTCTCTTTGCATCATTCAGTTTGTAATGTACATTATTACATAATGTGTCCTGTGTTGCAGGACTGGGACTGTGTGGAACTGTAAGAATGATATTGTCTTATTTTATATAGTTTTTATATGGTGTATGTATTTTTCCAAGTTACAGATTTCCCCATGGCCGTTACCAGCTATGGAGATGTTCCTAATAATCGGTCCACCTACATCTATGCTAATGTCAAGGAGAAAACATTGACAACTGCTGCATCACATTGTTTGTCAAAATACAGATATTGTTATTTCTATAATTACAGATCATGGAAACAGTAGAAAGATAAACTATTACTATCTTCTTCTTTTGGCTGTTTGAATGTAGAGTTGTGCTAACTTGAAAGGTCAGTTTATTTGTGTATTTGAACTGTGTCTTTTATTAATAAACAATTAAACTACCTCTAAAATGTTTTTATGTGCTGAAAACATTGTGTCATGAAGCATCATGATTTCTGGTTATTTTACCACAACAAAGTGAAAAGACATGGAGCACAAGGATGAGAACAAACCAAAATAGTGGATGGTGTATGAAATATCAGGTATTAAAATGAAGTGTAAATAAGAATTTAAAAAAAACTCAAATGTGAAAAGAAGGATGGAAGCTTACAGCAGTAATTACAGAGAAAACGTCTAAGCTAATTACACTGAACAGACTTTGTATCAGACTTCCTGATGACTTCTACCAGTGCTTCCCAGTCACATATCAATGAGCAGAGGCAGACACGTTTGAATGTCTTTGCTTTCATATGTTTCATGACAGATCTGAGGGCATCGTCCCACATCCTCACTACATCAAGCTTCCTGACGGTTTCAGAGGCAACTTGACTGGTAGAAGTCTTCGTTCCACTGGGGATCTTTGTTGGAAGTGACCTGGAAGGTAGAAGGTCTCGTTGCTCATCAGCCATTGGGAGGATACATCAGGCCAGAGGCACTTTTGACAGTTTGGTGGTGAGGTGGGAGCAGATCTTGCTGTTAAAGGGCAGCAGATGCTGGTGATGTACCTGGTGGTTTAACACAGACATGCATGAGAAACTTTAATTGAACTAACGGCCAAAACTGTAACTGTTTTGATTGCTCTTCAGGGCACCCTTGCAAAAACTCTGCCAGAGCTTTAATTTTAGCTCTTTTCACACTTGTTCTTGCAGTTGCATTCAGCGTTCAGACAGTTTCACACTTCAGTTTCTGTGTAATCATTCAACGCCGCCTTGCACATTTCCACAGAAGCGTCAGTCTTCACTCTGCCAGCCAGATCGACTTTGTGCATGTGTTTGTGTTGGCCAGGAATTTCCTGTAATCTGACTCAGTCTGGTTGTTGTACTGCAGTGGTGTAGGTTCATAATAGACTGAACAAACTTGAGCTCAAGGGGATGGGTTTTTTTCACACTGTAACTGAAGTAGAAAGAAAACAGCCTCTCAGTGAACACATTTACAGGGGCGAAGACAGAGGAAATTCAGATTATATTGAAGTATCATATACTTCGTGTATAAGTTTTTCAGTGTGCCACTTGTACAGTATCTATTGTGCAGACACTACTATGTCGCTGTGGTGTATGAGGGTTGCTCTGGAGACCTATACAAGCGTGCTTGTCAGATGTACAGTAAACACTACATGAGTGTGTCTGCATAAAGTGTGACCAGCTCGTATATTTCATGCAACACAAAAAAATCAACGTAGGCTTACGGACGCCACATTCTTTAACTGATCTTGCATAATTGCTTGGGACATTAAAGTTGTAGGAAGAATAACTGATCATGTTACAAGTTTTGTTAGGACTACAAGAGACATGTTGTGAGAGATTTATGTGATTTTTCTACAGTTTATACTGACAGTGTGTATCTGAGATACAAAAACACATATAGATAGAAGTGTCTACCAGTACATTATTTTGTTGTCTTAGATGAGGGAAAGCAGTGAATTTATGAGATACTGTAGATGCATGGCTGAACAGACATTATAAGACCAGATAACTGACCAGCCAATAGAGCCAGTCTGACCTGCTGCTGCTTTGCATACTGAGTCTCTGTCCAACAGTCTTTTCACTTTACTAGATTACGAGGGCAACACCAATACAGGATGTCGCATTAAACAGCATTCGCCATCATCACATGGAATTTTTTCATACATAATAGTTTGTGGCAGCACATGTTAAACATGTATCAGCAATAGCGTGATTTCCTATTACTTTTCCATCTCCAGCTGTGTCAGGATGCATCTCTTTTGCACCTGCACCCTTTCCCTCTCCCTGCTGATGGCGTTCCACCGGGTGAGTGCCGCTGTGTCAAACAGCTTCAGAGACTGCAGTCATTTTTTCTACATGCAGACACCGCCTGCAGGGATCAGAGGAGCCAGCCTGAAGAGGATCTGCCAGAAGTACACAGACAAACTGCGCTACGTCACGTTGTATGACAGCAGTCGCCGCCTCCCCCTCTACTCAGCCTACATCTTTAAGAAATCTGATGGGAAGAAGAGGATGGACACTCCCTGGATGTATGAGCCTCAGGTACAGCTTTGTTTGGGGCATCTCACACAGAAAAACTGCCTAAAACACACGTCTCCTTAGCTTTAAAAACATAAAATATTTTGAAAATCAGACAAGAACTAAAATTAGCTACTAAGGTCATAAATCCTTCTGGAACAACATTACTGACATTGTATCTTGAATTCTACGCAGCAGGAGATTTCATTTGCGACACTGTGTCATAGAGCTGTTGTGCATTGGCTTCATTGTTTGCTCAAAGCCCCTGGGCTGCTGTCACTTTCAAAATGATTCCTACCACCTTTTTTCTCTGCTTTGTCCCTACAGTTGGTTTCTGGTGATGAGAGTGGCAACATGAAAGTGCTTCCCCTGAGTGCAGACACTCCTCTGCTGATTGAGGACAGCCAGGCTGTGTTGGACGACTACACAGATGCTGTGGAGTACAGACGTGGCCCACTGAATCCCGACTTGCACCAGGCAGAGCCAGATGACAAATCTTCCACCTACACCCTGACCAATGTAGTCCCGTTAAAAACAGACTTCCTCGAGACCTCCTGGAACCCATACTTAGACGTCATTCGCCGACGCCTAAACAACTTCTGCCATGGTACATCTTTCATAGTGACAGGGGTGACTGTTTCGGGAGCAACCATTAAGCATGATAACAGGGACCGTCTAGCAATTCCAAAGCACTTATGGCTGGCGTACTGCTGCCCGTGGTTTGACCGTAATTCACCATATGAGGTGAGGTTTATGTTCCCCAGTTATGGGGGCTATGCACTGAATGAGAAGACTGACCACAGGGTGGTGGAGGTCCCTCTGAAGACTCTGGAGAGCTTCCTGAAGAGCCAGACAGACATAGACAGTGACATGACTATTTTCTATAAGGGCTGTGTCTCAGAAAACCATTTAAAGAGGAAGAGGAGAGATCTAATCAGTGTTTCAGTATGATGGGACACCTTGAACTGGATCCATAAACACAGACAAAGACTGTTGCCTATAAACAAAACTGACTCAAATAAACTTTAATAGAAACAGTGTTAACTACTGACGACTTCGGGTTTTTAATTTAATTATACTTTAAATTGTCTAAGTTACATTTAGCTTTGGCACAATCATCGCATTCTCTCATCACATTCACAAGGTAGTCACTACTTCATTAGGCTGACAGCCAAGTGTGTACAAAGCTGTCATCAAAGCAAAAAGTGGCTACTTTGAAGCATTGAAAATATAAAACACATTCTGGATTGTTCAACACTTTTTTGTTTACTACATGATGTGTTCTTTCATAGTTTAGATGTCTTCAGTATTAATGTACAATTTTGAAAATAAAGAAAAAAAATAAAGAAAAGCCACTGAAAGAAAAGGTGTGTCCAAACCTTTGACTGGGGTATATATTAAATAGGAAAGATATGGAAAGATATGGAAAGATATGAAAGAAGGGCAGGATTAGATTTACACAAATACTAGTATGAGAGAATGAGCCATAGTAAAAAGGATCAATAATGTGGAAATCATAGGTAACTGCACATTAAAGGTGGGACTAAATAGTACCACACATAAAGTTGGCAGACTTGCAAGAAAACAGTAATTGCTAACTAAAGCAGCAGAGCCTGAAATATCAATTGTAGGCTAAGCCTACGAAACGCCGGATCCTACACTTCCCACCAAGACATCCTGTGTAGTAAATGCTATAAATTCTCACCACCAGTTTGTTTTGGTTTGTTAAAAGAGTGTGAAATCCAAACACAGGGGAAAAAAATCCTGATTATATCGTCACTATTATTAATATGTAACATTGGTGGAGCGCCCCTTTAATCCAGCATCAGTCTGCACCAAAATTACCTGATTGTTCCATCTAGAATTGATCTTATCGACTTGGTTCGGTTATCATAATTCATACAGTCCAGTCTTTTAAACAAAAATGTAATCATATTCTTATATTCTAGCGAAAACCTGACTAGCTATAAGGGCAAATGGTGGACCACTATCTAAACCCCTGGAGATTCATTTTCAGTGTAAAACTGCCATTAAAAAAGAGTTGGTTACATTCCTATAACTACCAAGATCGCACATTTGTCAATAGATTAAATGAAACAATGAAGCACAAATAAAGTCATACTGTACAGTGTTGATGTCATCTGACTGGCAGCACCTACAAACTTTTTTGATTTCCCTATGTTGTATACACTCCTAAATAATCTCATATCACATGCAGTTATGCATTAATAAAAGGTATTCAGTCCTAACAAGAGATGAAAATCAGTTATATCAGAGGTCCCCAACCACCGGGCCGCGGACCAGTACCGGTCCGTAGGTCATTTGGTACCGGGCCGCACAGAAAGAATTTTTTTTATTTATTTTCGTTTTCACACGACACAGTCTTTTATTTTGAAACAATCACAGTCTTTTATTTTGAAAAAACGGATTCTCTGCCGTCAGCTCCTCTTAATGCGCTCCGTTTGTAAACATACCTGGTGCTTTGAGCATGTCTTTGCCCCCCCCACCCCCCATGTAGTTCAGCATGCCACACAGTAATCTTTGACTGTGTTTTGGAGGCATGCCTGACCACATAAGTGGATGGGTTTAAAGAGGTTAAGAAGAGGTTAGATCACCCTTTTGACCTCCTTTGCTGTCGGCTACATAGCTGTTCTTCTAGGTGTGGGTGGATCTCCTGAGGTGTAGGACGTGCTTGGATGGTTTTGCATACTGAATCCTGATTACAGAAACCTGTGTTAGCTTTACCGAGCTCCATGGGCAGATACAGAGGCACATTTAACCATTAGTAGCAGCTTGCAGAAGACACACATTTAACAGTTTTAACTTCTCATCAGAGTGACATCAGAGCCCTACTAATTATGGCATTTTGGGCACTGACAGTTTTCCTGCTTGTGTACATATTAACATCAGTGGTAAGAGCTAGAGTTGAAAAAGAGCTGTCTCCAGAGTGCAGACAATTCCTCTACATGGGAACACCACCGACAGGGCTGCAGCATGACTCTCTTCAGTTCATTTGTCAACGTTACAACAAGAAGCCGCGCTACGTGACTCTGTACAACACTGTGGACCATATACCTGTCTACTCTGCCTACACCTTCAAACGCTCAGATGGGGAAAAATGCATGGATGTGCCTTGGATGTATGAACCTCAGGTAAAGAAGACTAAAAGGATGCACATGAGGTGCTAAAATGTCTTTTAACATGAACAGCATGCTATAATTTTTGAGTACGGAAATCATGCAAATCAAGCAAAAGCATCAGTTAATGTAGATGTTGTGTAAACACATTCTTTACTCCTATCTTCATCCTTTCATGTGCACTGGCTCTTGTCTGTCTGCCTACACAGCTGTCCACACCCTCTGACACAGATGAGATGCAGCCCTTCCCACATGGTTACATGCACATGAAATTTGAAGATGCCCAAGCTGTTCTGGATGATTATACCAATGCTATCTTCTACGAACGCGGCACCCTCAACCCAGACGAGCATCAGGATGAGCCCGATGACAAGGCTTCCACCTACACCCTTACTAATGTTGTGCCTGTGGTGCCCAACTTCAACAACGGGGTCTGGAACGAACAGGAGCACATCATCCGCAAACGGCTTAACAACTACTGCCGCGGAACAGCCTACATTGTTACAGGTATCACCACCTCGGGAAAGATGATCCGGCGGGAAAACATCAACCGTGTCGCAGTGCCCACTTACCTGTGGTCAGCTTATTGCTGTGCTAACTATGACCACAATGCTCCTTACAAAGAGCGCTATAAGTTCCCATCTTATGCTTACTATGGTCTCAATGAGGAGAACAAGGAGGTGATAGAACTTTCTGTCCAGAAGCTGAAGGAGTTCCTTAAGAAGACCACCTTTGTAGACCAGAATTTTCAGATATTTGTAAGTGACTGTGTCCCACCAGAAATGATTAAAATTGAATAGGAAAAAATACAGTCACAAGGCACCTGTGTCCAAATTTCCCTTTATCTTAGTCATGCTCATGCTTTTTTCACTGCAGTCATTATGAAAGATTTTACAAATTTATGGGTCGGCAAAGACAATATTAAGACCCTGAAACTAAACTATTATTATTTACAGTGGTGCTTTTCCTTCTGTGAAAATGTCTTCAATGACAAAGGTCTGTTGGATGTGAATAACGAAGTATTAGAAAAACGTACCACAAGTAACAATACATACTCTTCTATACAATACCTGTACTCCTGCTATAATTTGAATTGATTTAGGCAGAACTGGATACTAGTCCAGTCAGTAACTGACATGTTGGGTCTAACTTCTAGTAATAAACATTGGCAAAGTGCAAATAAACTGTCTTTGATGCTTTATTAGGAATTATTCAAGAACATTTCTGTGATGTTACGTGAATTGATTATCATCTTTCACAAATGGAAGACATTTAAATGAAAATGTTTCACACTGGCCTACATGAAATAATGACACGCTGTATCACAACATCAGCAACATAATTTATCTCAGTAAAATACACTAAACTTTTCTTGCATTAACTGCTGTTGTAGTCCTTACAACATGCAAGCTCCAGATACTTGGTTTTTATACTCTTTTTAAAGAGAGTGATCGGAACAGAAGATCTGATTATTTTTCTCATTCTTACTCTATAGTCCTCAACAAAAAATAAAATAAAATAAAAACATACAGAACTATTACTAAAGCTGTATATGCACAACCTAAATGTCATTTTTCATTAAAAAAAAAAGTATGAAGTTACTGTATGATCCATTTTTCCTCTGCAGTACACGGCAATAAACTGCTCTCGGTGACTGATAACATTCAGCCTTTTAGAATTACTGCTACGACACTACGGCACTTTGAATATATGAAAACTACTTTACAATGAGGGATCAGTTTGCTCGAAGATGAGGTGAGAAGGGAAATGTTGAGTCTGATAGAGCTGAGACAGAGGCTGTACTTGTTAGACAATAGTGGATTCTCAGTGGTGTGTTACGGGTGGTAGAGACATTTAAAAGGACAGAGAAGGTGAAAGAGTAAGGGAAAAAGAGCCAACATCATGACGGCTGCACCTGCAAACTGTGCCTTACCTCTGGTGATTGTCATTACTGTGCTGACTTGTGTGCTGCTACGTGAGACCCAGGCAGGAATTGTCGGGGACTTCAACCATGTGGAACGCTGCAAGGGCTCTCTGTACATGGGGACTCCACCCCGAGGCTACCTCAGCAACTCCTATAAAAAGATCTGCCAGCGGTATGAGGATAAACCCCACTATGTCACCCTGTACGACCCCCGCAAACACATCCCCATCTATTCTGCTTACACTTTCAAAAAGTCAGACGGGGAGAAGAAGGTCGACTTCCCTTGGATGTTTGAACCTCAGGTAAGTGTCCACATCTATCGTGGTAATTATTCTTTGCTTGAATTCACACACACACATCTTAATAAAATAAAACATACCACATAACTTTTACACATTTACCAACAATTGCATTATACCTTTGGACATAGAAAGCAAATATTAAGTATATTTACACCTAACAAGTATTTTAGAGAGCCAGGGACAATGTTGCTATGGGCAACAAAGTAAGCTTGCGATATTCTTCTTTATTGGCTATGAATGGTTTTTGACTGATAGTGTTGGCTTTACCATTTGTGCTGTAGCACACAGTGATGCAAATGTGTTCAGTAATATTGTGCCTTTGTCTTCTTTCTCTCCTACAACAGTTGGCCTCAGAAAAGAGCAGCAGCAATATGGAGCCCTTCCCTCATTCTTCAAACATGCATATGAACTTTGAGGACTCCCAGGCAGTCCTGGAAGACTACGCTGATGTGGTTCAGTATGAACGTGGCCAACTAAATCCGGATGAGCATCAGGCCGACCCACTGGACAAAGCCGCCACATATAGCTTGACCAATGTGGTTCCCCAGATCAGAGAGTTCAATATGGGTCCCTGGGCGGAACACCAGGACCTCATCCGCAAACGGCTCAACAACTACTGCCGCGGCAAAGCCTACGTGGTGACCGGGGTCACCACCTCCGGGCACACAATCCGTCGCAACAACCTGGACCGGGTGGCTGTACCGGAGTATATGTGGTCAGCCTACTGCTGCACTGACTTTGACCAAAATGCACCATACTTTGTTCGCTACAAGTTCCCTGTGTTTGGAGCTTATGGGCTGAATGATCGTGTCAACAACCACATGGTGGAAGTTCCCCTCAAGAATCTGGAGAAGTTCCTCAAGGGGAGGATGGATGTAGACAAGAACTTCCAGATTTTCTATAATGATTGTGTGCCAGATATTTAAGAAAAATGAGCATGATCTGTTATAACTAAAGTTAAAATGTCGTTCACTTTATCAATAGCTTTGGGGAGGGAAACTAAGTTGAGCTGTCAACTTATAGTATAGGTTGTAAACAATAAAATGAGGAATTAATTGGGGTCTTCATTAAAGCACAAAGGTACAACTAACATTTATAATCATTCTTGATCACCCTGCAGGTTTGCTTGGTTAGTTGTTTGGTCTGTAAAAAGTCAAAAAAGTAAAAGACAGAAATCCAAATTGTTTTGTCATAACACAAGTCAGAACAAGAATATTAGGTATTAACTGTATAAATTATACTGTATACACAATTAGATACAATAAACAAAAGTTGCTAATCTTCAAACTGAGATATTTGAGTCAAATAAAACTAACTACTGTAATTTTCATGTCATATTTAAATTCTAACATGGAAATTTTGGCTCATTGAGAATTTGATGAAATACCAGTGAATACAAACTAAAGCAATTTCTTCTTTTTCTGCCAGTAATGAAACCACAACCAATGTTAGAGGATTTGAATGATGATGACACGGTTGTTTAATATTACTTCAAATACCTTGTAATTGTTGATTTCATCCACGAGATGGCACTACAAACATACATAACGGCACCACAAAAAGGCACAATATCAAGATGGCAAAATCCCACAATCTGCGACAGCCTGTCCAAACAAACAAAAATAAAAACAGAGAAACAGAGATTGTACAGTCATAGTGTTTTCCTGGCTGTCTGAGGCATGCACAGATTATAAAATGAAGACTGATCCAGACATGAAACCTTTTTCCACATCACCCACAGATGCCTCTGCAGCTCTGTCTTCTCTAGCTGACATCCATAGTAGTGAGGGTCAATGATTAACAAGAAGCTCCCCTTGTCCCCAGAGCACACCCCTAATATCCCTTTAGATGAGTTGTCCCTGTTCCCTCCCATCATGACCGGACAACCATGTTTCTCAAAGTGCTGATGGAGCTCTTTCACTGCAACCTGCTCCAGCTCAGCCCCTCCACCTCTCACATGTACCAACTTACAGGGCACATCATAGAAATAGTCAAGGACCAGGGAGGCTTCAAATGTTCCTATCCACTCCCTGGAGCCTGAGAACGAGCCTGGTTTGTCTCCCATTGAGACCAAGGCTTCCTGGATTTCTGGGAGGCTCGGTGGGGGCCTGTTTTGGTTCTTAGGTGAAGTCCAGTTAAGGCAAAGCCAAGAAGCCATAGTCTGAATGGTGCGGTAGCCACATCCCCAGCCTCTGTCATCTTGTCCATCACAGCCATAATGGTAGTAAAGATAGTCTCCTTTTATGAGAGAGCAGTTCACGGCATCGCTAAGTGGACTAGGAAGGCCGCTATGGACATTGTTTGATAAGGTTTTGATCTTCTTTGTAATCTTCCCTTCTTCCGCTGCACTTCCTCCCCAGTCAATTTCCTCACAGCCCGCTGCTGCAGCCTTTGTATCCATATTTACAAAATGTCTCCACAGGGCACGTTTCGCATTTAACCCAATACATTATATTTTTAATGAATTAAACTTCCAAGCTGTTCATAATATGACTTATTCTTCCGACTGTCATTTGGTGTAACTGCAATAAGTGTCCGTGCACTGGGGTTGGTTCCGCTTAAGAATTGTTCTCCTCGTTGATTATGCATTCAAGAGCTTTTCGCCACTTTCGTTTCATTATTGCGTGTCTAGGTTGTCGTCCGGCTGGGATTGAATTTATATGAGCATCAGTCGGATCGAATTAAATCTCAATTGGTATTATTTTAATTATTGAAATAACGTGTACTAATTGCTTAAGTAATTACGTGGAATGCGTTGCAGCACCAGTCTACTACATAAAGTCGTAAAACAGGTGTTGTGCAAATCTGGTTATGTTAGTTTACTAACAATTTCTGAATTTGTAGTATATATCATATTTTCATTTAAATTACTATAAGTCGTGGTTTAACGTAATAGTAGTATACTTATTTTAGTGTATTCACTTTTAACGTTTCCATGTTTCGACAGTCTTTGAAGACATCATAAGCGCTCGTGAGTATATATCAACACACCTGACTGTAATTACACTACGCTAATTAATTAGCCGCTAGCTTGTTTATTCTTTAAAAATGGCAACTCAGGTAAAATATACAGTATTTGTCTCCATTTTCGTGGTTTTACTATCACCATGCTGGTTTTCTTTTGCTGAAAAAAGTGGCGTAGTAACTCCTGAAAGCGTCGGACTTGAAATAAAATGTGGAGAAGTCGAAGTGAGAATAACCGCGAAGAGACAGTTTTTCGAAGGGAGACACATTCCTTTCAAACCGGAGCATCTTCGACTTGGAGCAAACTCAGAACTGCAGCAGGGCTCTTGTGAACCTAAGAAACCAGTGTCTGAATCTGAAATTATCATCTCTGCAGGACTACAAGAGTGTGGTACTGAGTCCAGTGTAAGAAAAACGTTTTATAAAATATAATAGTTTCTTTTTTAATATAGACAGAGGCATGGCCTATAATGTTCAAAAATATGTTAGACATAAAGCTGTGCTAATAGTGAAGTATGTGTAGTTTAAGGCTTGAGTTAGAACAGCCACTCCTAGTATCTTTTAGCCAGAGGTGGGTAGAGAAGCCAAAAATTGTATTCAAGTATGAGTAGCGTTACTTCAAAATAATGTTACTCAAGTAGAAGTAAAAAGTAGTCATGCAAAAAATTACTCAAGTAAGAGTAAAAAAGTACTTGGTGAAAAGACTACTTAAGTAGAGTTGAGTAACTGTTTGATCTTAATGAATGATTTATTTAAAAAAAAAAGAAAAAAAAGATGTAATCAGACAGACAATAATTTAAAATAATGTGCAAATTCTGGTATTTCCAAATAATAAAATAAACAATGAGTAAAAATAAATAACATCTTAAAATAACAAATTAAGGCACAAGAAACACAAATCTCACTTTCTCACAACATAAACCTACAGTAGTTAACATATGTATGTTTGAACTGTGACATTTCTCATGTGTTTATTCATTCACTGTCTGCTACGTCACATGGCACAAAGACTATTTGTGAGGATATCTGGAAGTTGAGTGGCAACTGGATTTCTTTCTTTTTAGGTTGAAACATTTCACTACTCATCAAGTAGCTTCAACGTACCAAAAAAGAAATCCAGTTGCCATGAGTTTGAATAATTGTGAAATATTGATTATAATTTCATTTGACATACATGGACTAGAGTTTAATGTCTGATCTGAATTCATACAAACATTTCACAAGGTCTGCTTTGACAGCGAGATCACTATTTTGGATGTACCCTTTGTTTAAAAGAACATTTTTACCAATGCAGAAAAACTCAATAATATTTTGTGAAAATATTTTCAAGTGGTGTAAATGAACGTCCCAACTCTAGAATAAATGGTAAAAAAAAAAAAAGAGTAATGAGTCGAGTGTTGTCTAATGTGGCGGAGTAAGAGTAGCGTTAATTCTTTACAAATCTATTCAAGTAAAAGTACAAAGTAAAACTACTCTTAGAAGTAAATTTTTTTCAAAAAGTTAGTTAAGTAAATGTAACGGAGTAAACGTAACTTGTTACTACCCACCTCTGCTTTTAGCTTGGACATTGTTTGCAATTGTAACATTCTGAGTTAAATGAACAAAGAAAGTATCATATTTGCTTCTAGAGATAAATAAGATAAGATCATAAAACCATAGTATTATATATGGTTGCCACAAAAACAAGGTAATTTCTGTTAGTTTTCATTCGTCTCTTTGCTACTATACAGGTTCATGGTGAGTGGCTGGTGTATTCCAACCAGCTGGTACTGTTTCCTGCTGTGGTTCCTACTGCAACAGGCGCCATGATAGTTAGAGGGGCAGCTACTGTCATACCTGTGGAGTGCCATTATAAGAGGTAAGGCAGCAATTGTATGTAAAAAATGTCCTTGATTCAAACTTCCTGTTCTACAGGAACATTATGAAGAGCTGAAGTTAGTTTTCATCCTCATGTGACTGTATAACATCCCTTATCTTTGTCTGAGCACAGAAAGCAGACAGTGATTGGACAACCTTTAACCCCAACCTGGATGCCCATGACATCCACTATCAGTGCCTTTGGTCTTCTGCACTTCTCCCTTCGTACTATGGCAGGTGAAGTTATTATCTAATAATATTTATATGCTGTATCTGTGGAGGATTTCTCTGACAACAATAATCTGTGTCAATATTCATTTCTATATTAAATTCCATATGAAATTGGGAATGAAAATAAAGGTCTGTTCATCCCTTACAGATGGCTGTACTTCTCTACGTACTTCCTCTGTGTACCAGCAGGGGGAAGCAGTGTTTTTGGAGGCCAGTGTGGAAGCCCCGCTACACCCTCTTCTCACTGTATATGTGGACTACTGTGTCGCTACGCTCAAGCCTGACCCTCTCTCCTTGCCAGCCTACAAGTTTGTCAATAAACATGGGTCAGTGTACAAAATTCACATCACGGCAAAGTAGTGCCCCATCAGATAATTAAAAAATAACATTAAATCTATTGAAAGCAAGCAAGTTTGTTCATATTTCAACTTATATCTGAATATTATAGGTTGTAAGGGAAGCCACAGTGAGGACATGAAGTCTGAATGATTAATCTCTGGGAATAATTTCAGCATGTATTTCTCCATTACAGATGTCTGATGGATAGTGTATTGCCAGGGTCTTCATCTAAATTTCTCCCAAGGGTTCACGATAACAGACTATGCTTCAGTGTCCACGCTTTCCACTTCAACCACAAGTTTGGAGAACAGGTAACTCTACATTGGAGATGATAACATTACTTTCTGAATGATAATACTTATCACTGGAGTCTACATTTTTATTATGGCTTTCTTCTCCTAGATGTTCATCACCTGCCACCTCAGGGCCGCTCTCAAACAAAAATCAAATGGCCATCTTGACAAAGCCTGCTTCTTCCATAAGCCCACGTTCAGGTTAGGCTGCCACACTTTGGTCACCTTTGAAGTCAGTCGATCGTGATTTGGTTAATGTAAAATATTTTATTAGTTTGCATATTAGCTAATGGGTTTCTCTTTAACTCAGCTGGCACGCCACAGAGGGAGACGGTGCTCTGTGTGAATGCTGTGACACTGATGACTGCTTTAAACAGACTGGAGAGGAGAGCCACACTGGACACAAAACTCAATCAGATACAGGTTGCTCAGACCTTTTCAAACAAATACAACCCACACAATTTTGTAGGTTATGTTTGCTAATGGTGCTGAATGCAAATCACAACGTGAACATACCAACCTGTATATTCTAGCTATACATACAGCTTGTGAAATTACATTGTAGGTCTGTTTTTACAGATGGGAAGCATGAGATGGATTCAACAGTTGGGCCACTACGCACTCTACCACGCTCTCATTGGACAGGTCATCTGTCATTCAGTCACAAAAAAGACTTTTTCCAACTTGAAAATTAGGTGGGTACAGGGGAAAGAGATATAGCATTCAGCAAATTGTTTTCTCATAGCTCATTGTGTAATTTGAAATTTTGATTCTAGTCTTTTGGAGAGAAATATTTAATTGGAAACGATGAATAGCAAGTTAGTATTTGGTCTTCTGCTTTATACATAGACACATACAAAACACATCCAGAGTCCATATATATGGGATTTTAACTATACAGCACTATACAGACAAAAAATGTTAACAAAAGAGGCAAAACGGCCATCATGTAAACTAAGTAATATACTTGAATAAACAAGTGTTTTCATCTCTGGCAAAGGTTGTGCTGATCATCTCACATAGTGCAAGTTCAATTATACTACACAATTTTGTGTCTAATTCTATAGGCATACTGTCTCAGCTCAGTGTCAGTGCATTTAGTAAAGCTATTCCATGCTCAGTGTATGTGCAGTGAACCGGTGCTGTTCCTGTTTTGACTGAGGATGCCCCTAAACCAAAACAAGTTGATCAGTCATGCATATTTTGAGGATGTTATATCTGAGCCCAGGATCAACACGTGTATTAACATACACCAATTTGCAAAGTAATGGCTCAATTTTTGTCATATTACCATTAACACTGATTTGTGTTGAACCAGTTTCTTTAGTTACATTGTTAAATGTCTTTGACATTTGACCAAAAATCCAGTTTGTAAATGTCTCATCTCAGACAGACCAGTAGTAGTTTAATCATGACTGAAGAAAGGGTAGGTTGCCATTCAAACATGAAATGTGATAGTCATGAAAACAAAGTCATGAGGAATTTCCACAAAGTGGTTGAAGAACTACAATGGAACCTAAAATATCTTTGAGGCAACAAGCACACTAGAATAAACAGAGACTGTGCTAAGAATGGGACAGCTACACAGCCATGTGCTGTATGTCCTTTATGTCCCTTGTCTGCAGTAGAAATGCTTGTCTAGACCTGTGACAGGAAATGTGACAGACTTCTATGACATCAGGGCTACTGTACTTCCTGAACCATCTCTGAAAATAATGCTAGCCTGTCTGTCATCCAAAATGAATTTCTTGAAATAAAAAAATTAAGATCTGTTGTTTTAGTAATACTGTACAGTAAAGAATGAATGGATGAAATTACACATGCAGTTCTAATGGGAAAATGTCTAGTTGTACTCTTATGCTTCTGATTAACATATTTGCATACTAATTGTGTCTTAGGGGAGTATCACAACTGAAATGTCTATCGAGTTAGTGGTTATAATGCAACAGACCTGTCATATTTATCATATTGAAGGAATAGTTTACCACCTTCCTCATCCCTAGTGCTATTATATATTTTTCCTGTTTTATATTCAGTGTTCTGACTAAATGCTGTGTTGGAGTATGTGTTGCAAGTATTAGTCTTGGCATGATACATCACATGTTTGTTGTTTGATATCTCCCTTAGTTGGCACTTCTGAACAAATGAAATGTGCTAGCACTAAGGTCTTCTACATTATTGAGGTCTATTCCTTCCAGTTCACAGTTAGTCAGATAACCCTTTCTAGTAAAGGTAATTGTGGAATATCCAAAACCTCCAATGCCAATAGAATGCCATCCGGATTGTTTTCTTATCAACACAACGCCAATTAACATATTAACTGGCAAACATATTTATAGTGAGTTAATGTGCAAACTTTGGACAACACATGTAATTTGTTTCCCTATAATAACCTCATGCAGTATAGTACTGCAGATATAAATGGAAGCTTAATAAATACTTTTTATGGTGGAGGTTTGAAAAAGATTCTTGGTTAAATATTGCAACAGTCAAATTTGATTTGAAGCTTGCAGCCTGGTGTGTTTACTCTAACATTTAACCAAAACTAGGATCTTTCCTTAACCTTAACAAACATGCTTTTGTTGCGTAAATCTAGCAAAATCCAGTACTTAGCCTGTGAGCCACTGGCTCTGTTATTAAAGTCCTAGGTTTGTATACCTACCATGCACACAAACAATTTCCATACAACTTCTGAACAATAAACACAACAACACTTAATTCACTCAGAAAAACACTGCAACTGAACATAATGCACTAACATATTACTTTGCTTGTACTGGAGTCATTCACCTGTCAGGTGTTTACTTTGTTCCACTAGCTTGAATCAAAAGTGGTTCATTGTGTCCCCATTCTGGGAAGAATCCCAGCAGTTGTCTAATACACATCGATAACTGAGACCAGTTACCCATCACATTCATACAAGAATTCTACATATTCAAATGTAGGAGGGAGGTGTTTTAAGGAGGAGGCTCATTTTTATAAACTGGAGTTATGAGATTGTCACTATTGGAGACAATTGCCAGTAGGTTGCCTTCTTTTCCTGAACAATGTTTAAATTACTTATCAAGATAGAAGACAGCCAAGTGTCAATGTGTGCACATTTAAGGAGGCACTCTTTGTAATATATATAATTTTCACATAATAAACACCACAAATGGAGGTTAAATTTTCAATTGAAATGTAAAACGGTGCGGCCTCAGGCAGCGAAGGACGGACAGTTGGCGCCAACAAGTCAGGGAAATAGCAGACAGGACAGCCAAAAGAGAGAGGAAAAGTGTGAGGTGGAAATGACAAGTGTTGAGAGGCCCATTGGATAACTCAATGTGTGAGGCTATAGGCAGCTAGGCCAGGAAAAATACCACACAAGGCAGCTTGGCAACAGGGAGAATACCACACCAGAGGAAAAAAACGGATGATATAGCCAGAGAATTGCTCTCGGGGCAGCTACTAGGGATATATCTGAAGACCTAATGTGTTAGGGACATGGTCTCGGGTGGAAAAGGTGAAAAAGGGGAGTGGTGTCAGAGAAAGAATGTGATGTTGCTGGTGTCAGACGGATTAATCTTGCATAACACATATGTTGAGTTGTTTTCAAAAGCAAAGCAGCAATGGGAATAAGAATTTGATGTAAGAATTGATTGTATTACAGTTGTTTAGTAGGGGATAATTGAAACCAGATGCCAGATCAATCTAATGAAATACTTGGCTGAGCAGAAAAAAAGAAGTAATCTGGGTCTTGAGCTTTTGGTCATCACTCTAGTAATGAAAGTCCTGCCCTGGAATGTCTTTCCATGCTTGTGGCCATCACCATGGGATCACAATAACTTCAATAGATATGAGTCTTGTCACTGTGGATACCTGTAAGCTGAAACAATAGCTTTCCACCTCACCAGTGGCTCCTGCCTTGGCTCCTGTGTCCCTCACAATCGGCCCCCCCATTCTTTCATGTCAGCTTCCTGTCTTGTGTCGCGCCAGAGGAGTAGACCTAGCTGGCTGCAAGCCTAAAACCTGGATGGAAAAAGCAAAACATAAAAACAAACACTTCAGTGTAACAGCTGTGCACTTGCACTGCCATCTAAAGAGGGTAATAAAGTCTGTCCCTCCTTCGCTTTTTTCCCTCACCCATGGCTGTCTTGGTTAATTTACAAGTGTAAGTGAGGCACAGGGCAAGAGCATTTAAGTTTCTCCTCAACTTTACATCACACCTTTCTTTTAAGTCATCCTTATTTCATCAAGTGTGTCCCATTCCAACTCAGGAGTCACTGTGACTGGACTCCCCTACCCCCGCACATCCCTCACCTCCCACCCCAATCCCCTGGCCTTGTCATGAAGCATGGCTCACGGCACGTACCTTGTCTCTCTTTCCTCTCTCTCATGTTGGCTCAGACATAAGCAAACAGCCCTTTGAGCAAACAGGGCAGCAACCTCTCAACATTGTCTTCAGCAAACCTTTTAGTACTAAAGCTGACTCATATGTGAATGAGTATTGATATACATGTGTATATTTATAAACCATGTAGTGACAGTTACTTATGAGTATATTAGTCAACATATATTTAAATACATTAATAATTACACATTAGATATACTCAAATGTGTAACAATATAATTTATTTTTGTGTTTGCTTTTTAGTCATTTTCTATATGTTAGGCTCCAATCGTTTTATTTGTGTGAGCACTTCATATGCATGTGTGCATGTTGTACATGCACCTTACACAGTCTTATGAAATAGTAAGGATACTAATATGTAAGCTTGGTAACTTTATCTGGGTTTCCAAATATTTGTGTGTGAAGCTGTGTTTCATTTGACATTGCATGTTGGCTCCTGATAGTACGTATGCAAACATACTTCCTCCTGCAGCCCCTGGAAGACACCCCCTCCTCTATGACACACGGGGGATACTTCCAGGAAATTTCAATATATTTCCTTTACTCTGGGTCCACAGGCGCTGTCAAGACTCAAGGTTAGGGAACATAAACATGTCAGCTTTGATGTGCAGAGCATAGAATTGCTGTATGTCATCTTTGAACACATTCAGCACTAAACTGCTGAGGAGTCATAATTGGATATTAATAATTTTCATTACATAATCTTTTTATCATTAAACATCTACAGTTCAAATAAAATGCAATATTATGTACAGAAAATGTCATATGGGCTCATGTAGTGTTTAAGTTTATGAATTTTCTCTTTCTGAATAAATATGACCTAAAATGTGATCAAGTCTTAAAACAAGTCAACAACTAACAAGATAGTCAACAACTAACAAAAATTTACACTTTTTCATTGTGAAAAATGATCCAATCTTAAATATCTGTGTGTGGCAAATATAATTGTATCTCTAGGATTATCATTAAATTTGTTGGGGAAATTAGGGGTCAGGTGTTTCAGTCAATGAGGTAATCGTGTATGGGTCTGGGAGGGTTTGCTTTACTTAAAGAAAAGAAATCTAGGTCTTCAATATCAGTATCTGCATTATACATGTATGTCACATTTGCACAATGTCAAACAAGAAGCGAGGCTTGAAAGTTTGGACCCTGTCGAATTTCTCTATTTCTGCATCTGATCTCAAACACGACCAGATTTTCACACATCTAAACTCAACTAAACAGATGAGACAAAACATATCATATTCTTTTGCATATTTATTGTGGAAATGTATCCAGTCTGAAAAATGTGTGTGGCAAAAGTATATGAACCAGTACCTTTAGAAACTGATATGACACCCCTTCTTCTGCAGTACATTCAGTTTATGGTAACTGCGCATCAGCTTGGTGCGGTTTTAGCCCATTCCTCCTTACAGAACAGCTGCAAGCCAAAAGGTTCTACTTTAGTCTCATCTGTTTAGAACATACCTCTAATAGCCTTGTAACTTATTCACATGGCTTTGAGAAAACTGGAGATGGGCAGCTATTTTCTTTTTGGAGAATAGCGGATTCCTCTTTACAACTCTTTCATGTACACCAGTGTTGTTCAGTGTTCTGATGTTGGAGCATTTATATCAACCACTACGAGGGAGGCCTCTGATTTTCTTGATGTTATCTTGGGGTTCGTCATGACCTCCTGGACTTACATGTCTTGCTCTTAGTGTGATCTTTGTTGCTCAACCACTCCTGCGGAGGATTACAGTGGTGTTGAAAGTTGTCCAGTTGTACACAGTCTGCTTGATGGTTGACTGGTGTCCAGAATCTTTAGAAATTTGTTTGTAACTCTTTCCAGCCTGGTTAGCATCAGCTACTCTTCTTCTAAGGTCTTCAGAAATCACCTTTGAGGGATGACACACCTCTACAAACCTGTGTTGTCAAGATCAGACTTTGATAGTGAAGACCCACATTTCTCTTCTTTAAATACGACAAGGCCTCCCAGACTCTCACCTGATTGTCATCTCAATGATTGAAACACCTGATCCTACTTTCTCTTCATTAATTGATAACCCTAGAGGCTTACATACTTCTGACACACACAAATGTTGAATGATTGGACCATTATCCACCAACATAAATGTAAAAGTTTTTTTGTTTAATTGGACTCTATTTATCTAGTTCTAGGACTTGCATGACATCTAATTATCTTTTACGCCATATTTATGCCAAAATAGAGAAGATTCTAAAGCTTTCAGAAACTTACTAGCACCATTATATGTTTCAATCATGCTGTACATAGACAGGTTCCTTGAAATAGTAGCCTGCATCCACCTATAGCAGATACTTGTTTTGATGATGACAGAAATACACTACTCACAAAAAGTTAGGGATATTTGACTTTCGGGTGAAATGTATGGAAAATGTAAAAAATTTCACACTACAGTGATATTATATCATGAAAGTAGGGCATTTAAGTAGAAGCATGCAATGGTGATTTCCTCATCTCAA
>JAUMHL010000011.1:14325701-14344988 GCA_032362345.1 Sandelia bainsii
TAGTGCATTTTAGGTTCATCCTGAAATTTCACCCGAAAGCCGAATATCCCTAACTTTTTGTGAGTAGTGTAAGTCATTGCTGCTCCACATACCTCAGCATGGGTCATTGTCATTTTGTCACATCTAGTTCATCGAAATATCTTTTAGAAGGAGTATTTCACAAAAGGAAGGGTCAGTATTTTAATTTAGCACAACTACTAAATGCGTTATTCAGGCTTTTTTTTCTTCTAAACATGAAGTAGTGTGATAATTCAGCAGATCTGCAAATTTACTGTATATTAAGCATGATTGATAATGATGACATCCTGGAAAAGTCAGGGGAGGGAAATGCTTGCAAAAAGGGAAGCGATGACTCTCCATAATGAGATTGTTGTTTTGGTTTAACTAACACTGAACATACCAATGATTTTTCCAAAGGTCCAATTAGGAAAGTGGTTCTGAAAAGTTTAAATCTGCAAAACTGACTTTATGAAACTCTGTACTCATGGTTTTCACACCCATCATCACAACAGTGAAAGTACATCTGAATATTGAAAAAACCTGAATATGGCCCCTTTAAACCATTTGTTCCTCCACAGTGTTGCCTTTTCATGCACTGACTAGATTTAAAAAGAAACATGCCTTCATATACAACAACTTCATATATTTCTTATCTCTTTTTTTCAATTAATGTTTGCACAGTAGAAAATACTGAATTTAATCTGTTTTTCTTTTGATAAACTTTGTGCAGTGTAATTGCTCATACTACGTGCAACCACGAGTACAGAAGAAATACACTAAGGAGGCCCAGCAACTACAGAGGAATCACGTTTATAAGCATTAAATATAATAGATAAACTCAAGATGAAAGTAAAAACCAATAAAGCATCATTAGTCAGATGCTGTTCCACTATGTGCCTCTGGCCTCCAGCTTCAGTGCTCCTTGCCACAGATTGTCCAAATCTCTGCAGGAGGGATGAACAGCATACTTCAAGATATTTCCTCATTTAGTGTTTTGATAACTGTGATAGAGAGTCCTAATACAGTCTTCTTGTTTGCCAGTAGGTGTTCAGCTGGTTGGACATTTAGCAAAGTGAAAAGCTGTAGAATATGCATCTGTATGTAAACCCATATATGGGTTTAGTGCCAAGTAGGTTTTCACATACAAAGGATTCGTCTTGAGTTGGTGCATAAGTACTATTACTATACAATGAGAAATCAAAAGACAGACGACAGTTGCAAGTCATACATATACACAACACAGAGGTACTGTAGTACTGTAGGTACTGCCCTGAGACTTGCAGTGTAGAAGAGGAGCAGCACAGCAAAAGTTGCACTAATGTGGCTCAGGGCCAGACTCTGTGTCAGCAGGAGTGCTGGGCCTTGATGAGGCCAACAGCAGTCGGGAAGAAAGTGTTCTGGTGGCGAAAGGTTTTGGATCTGATGGAGCGCAGCCTTTTGCCAGATTGGAGGGGACGGGTATTATGTTCCCTGCACGTTCCTCTCTCTCTTTGACTTGTTGTCTTCTTTCACTTCTCTCGACCATCTGTGATTCTGTTTTAGAGCTGCACATTGATGAAGAATTGATTTGGATTTATTTACCGTACAGCCATTTGAAATGAAATATTTATATCAGTCTTTAAATGTTATCCCTCTGGGAATTCTTTGTCATTCCCTAAAGCCTTATGTACTGTATCTGGATAGTTTAACGAACTTTCCCTTTAATCACAGCACACACGTGTATAATTGCACGTACATTTAACTTAATCTTCCTTGCCTTAAAAAACAGTTTAAAACTTGACAGTACAAACATTTAGGTGGAAGTTCTGGATGAATGACCAGCTGTAAACATTAAAATGTGTCTTTCATTCTGGGAAAGGAGGGAGTGAGCTGTTTGAAGTGACACCCATGCGTCATGCTGCCTGTAACTGTAATACCTGCTGGACCTGCAAGGTGGTACCTCAGCGGATACAGGATGCGCACAGCACTAAAACTACACATACACATGCATATCGATCCGCACACAATGTGTAAATAAACAAGGATATTCCCAAGCTCATGCATCAGATTGTTGAGACATTTCAGGAATAACGTCGATTTACATCAAACCTTGATTTGTGTGTCACATCATTTGACCACTGGTGCCGGGGATAATCTTAAGCAAACACAAACGCTGTGATTTTGACAATCAAGACGATATTGCTCATTTATTTGTTGTCAATATTTACACTATTGTTTTTTGAATATACTACTGTAATGACGAGTTTGGAAAATTACATGAACAATGAATGGGAAGTCTCCACACGACCTTCTTTTTGAGACATTATTTACTTTTTAGGACAAATGTTTTATAAACAGGGATAGCCTATTATTTGATTAACAATGAAAGAAAACAGTTTTGGCCTTAAGGGAGGATGTAGTTTAGATTGTCATCATAGAAACAATGCAACAATATTTGCAAAGTCATCAATAAAAAATCAAACAGGATCAGTTTTTAGAAACACCTACCGGATAAGTGCAGGAGATCCACAAAAGAGCTTCGTTTCCAATTAATGGGCAATAGACGGACCTGGGCCAAACCGCGAGGACCCTGTGTGGGGCTATGCGGACACCGCTATGGAGTTTCCTAGTGAGTTATGGACATGCCTTGGTGATTTTTTCTCTGTACACTGGCTTTAGCAGTTATTCTATTTTTACGCTTTACGCAAAGGGGGACCTCATGTATGGGTTGATGTTTAATCGCTCCCTACGGTGCGTAAAAGGCGCGTCCTCATGCTACACGTACTTCATCACGTTATCGCTATATCCTTAGGGGAGGTAAATACAAGGTTTTGCCAAAGCAGAGTGAGTGGGGCAAGTCTGATAGGTGACTACTCTCACCAGCAGCACAGGTTTGACACGGACCTGCATGCCGGTCGGAGTAGTGCTGGGACCAGCGCACATGGTCGTACGTTGGACTTGTTGGATTTGACTGGTGCCTTTAACCTGAGCCGTGAAGTTTGTGCCTATATTTGATCCTTTCACAATGTTTTTAAAAGATGCCGCACCTGTTTGCGAATGTTGCAGAAAACGGGTAGAGGTAAGAGCACTTGTAATACTGTTGAGTTGCTTAGTGTGCATGACTGAGTGCTGCAGAGGTTCATATGCTCTGTATGTCAGAACACGTTGATGATACACGAATGGAGTTTGCAGTTAGTCTGTATTATATCGTCTTCTGATGATAATTTGTCTACATCCTATATCTCTGTAAGACTTATTTTTGCATGTTGCAGGATTGTATATATTCACCACAAGGAACTAGATTGTGTAATGTCTCTTTATAGAAGTCCGCTTAATAAACTATGGTGCAAAACTATAACCTTTAATCATTTAAGCTTCAAAAATCCCTAAATGAAGCCAAATTACCGTGAGTTGCTGGCACTGGACAAACCCATTAACATGGGGACTTTTCAGTCATATTCAGTGAGGCTTTTTGAAACTGATGTGATGCATAATGTTGGTTCTGAATCTTACTGCAGTTACAGATTTGATCCTCATTCATGCTAAAGATGAACCAGCATTTCCTGTTACTGTAAGGCTCTGCTGATAAAGTTGTCTCCTGAGAAGTTTCTGAGTGTTGATGACCACTTTGTTTCTCTGTCCCATTCAGTGGGGGAAATTAGTCTCCAGTCATTCTTCTCTAGCAATGACACAGCGGACTGGAAAGTTAAGTGTACTGAATGTGAAAGCTGAAACTGCAGTTTTTGGCGCAGTCGTCACATACTTATGTCAGCAGTAAAGAGCAAAAGGTTATCAAAGGCTGGCGGCTATAAGGGATTCCAGTGGAGCCGAACAGGAAATTATGTCACACCTGTGTCATCTGATAGCTACTTATTTACAACTCTGGGGAAGACCCACTCAAAATAGAGTAAAGTATTCCAAATTCAACTGTCAGTGTCCATCACTGAGATGTACTTTCAATTGTGTGTCTGTATTAGCCCTCTGTGCCATTTAAATACTAGTATCACACTGTCGAGTTACTTTAAATACCTGAGCTCCTTCTGTGCACCTCTTTGGCATAACTTACACTCACTGACCACTATATTAGGTACACCCCATTAGGCTGGCAAAAACACTTCAAACCCTATAATGTACCCCACCTCACTAACAAACATATAGCAGAATTATCACCTTTCTGACAATTTCAGCAAAAGGTGAGAAATTATAATCTTGTAAAAGTAGAATTCATTGCAGAGCTGCCATGTTGGATTACATTAGATTGTACAGGTGTATCTGATAAAGTGGCCCGTGTGTTAAAATAGCATCTCACATGAGCATCCAGTCACCTTTCTAAAGCATCTGTCTTATATCTGAAGTGAAGCCTGAACATTATCTAAAGCACTTCTAGACCACTGCTTCCAATTTAAGCAACATGCTTTTAGCAGCTGATGTTGGCAGACTAAGCTGTTAACTTTTAGTTTGGCCACAGACCTTGACTGCAAATTCTACCACCACGGTGATAATGTAGAGAGAGAGTGTGTATCTCTGTGTGTGTGTGCATACACTGTTTAGATTGATGCATTCTCACGTAGGCACTGGTGGAGGTGAAAGGGTCACTGATAATCTTCAAGCTGAGTCACACATTCTCATCTAACAAAGTGACCACGTTTTGGAAAATGACAAATGTCAGAGTGCATGGAAAGGAGGTCAGTAGTTTGTCTGTGCAGACAATGCTTTGCCTCTGATATGGGTATACACATTATAAAAGGTATATTTGAAAAATGATTTAAGTGTGTGGGGTCCATAAATATAGTTGAGACCACAATATCGATCCAAATGAAATGAAAGACTTCTGGGGCTTATTTAAACTTCTACTAAAAAAATATACAAATACAGTTATACAAAAAATGTAATGTTATGATTTACCACTGGTCTACCAGTAAATGTGTCTAACTAAAGTGGAGCAGCCACTTAGCAGCTAATGTGACAAAACAGGCCCAGTGTAGTAGGATTTATTCTCATGTGGCATGCTTTTTATTTAGTCCAGATCATTTCTTGCCATTCTTAGGATGTACACTCATTATCATTAAGTAATAATTTTTAATGACTCTATGAATGGGTGTTTTGAAAAAACACATCCATTAGTACTAGTGAGTGTTTCACACCAGATGACGTGATTTATTTGCATATATTGGCCAATGTGCATATTTACTGTACCGCAAGTCTGCAGGGACCAAGTGCTTGCTTGGGGAACATAAAGGCTGTAGTACTGTTACTAATGTGCACGGAGCCTTTGAAAGTGTGGGACACTGTGCCACCGCTGCCACTATGTACATACCGAGTTTGCAGGAGGTTTCTGCAAAATATGGGGCTGGCATGAGTCACGTGCAGTTGAGTGCATGTGCAGTACAGACACAGACTGAGCCTACATGTCACTGACAGTCTCCTCCATGCTGCTGTGATGTCAGTATTATGGAGGGCATCAGTTTAAGCCGATTGTACCACTGACCTTTAAAATGACCACTACTCATGTGCTATTAACACATTATTATTCGTAGTAGTAGTAGCATTATAATTGTGTACCTAGTGACTGTTACTTCTCATTATCCTTCAGATGCGGCAAACCTGCAATATTAGATACACTTTTTTGTAGGTCAGCTCAGTGAGTTATCGAGGAAACTGTGAACTTCTAGATCATCTGTATTTTCTCTCATCCTCCTGTGTCACACATCCAGGCTTCTGTGAAAGAGTGCATTCACTGTGTGGCACAGAGAAACGAGGGTGGTTGCCCACATGACCCACAACAGTACACGCAGTCTGAATGGAAGTTTCTTTCATTGTCACTGAGAAAATGAATAAAGACTAACTGATGACCCGAATACAGAGTCTCCCTGTTACATATAAGGGTTAAACAAGGATACGGTCATTTTTGCATTGTCAGTATAATCAGGCTCAGCAGGTTTCTGTTCGTAATTCAAGATATCACATGGTTTTCTACTGTAGGTCTCATATATAAGAAGAAATCAAGAGGAATGGGATATTTAATAGTGCTATCATCATGCTGATATTTCATGATACAAACCTAAAAATTTCCTGCTAGTATGTGGTGGGTTTATTTTGGCGTGTCTGTTACACTTACATACAGAAATTCCTCATGTATTATCAGCTGTAATAGTTATTAAAGACTGAACCTTGTGCAGCTACATATATTTGCAGACAGTAGTAAAAAACTACAAGAACTGCCCAACAGTATCCCTTAACAGTAACAACTCAAAGGGTGTCCTATATTTGACACAGAAATTGTGATTTTATTAAGAAGATCAGTTATATACAACAATAATATTTGCTCTCATTTAGTGCTTTGTGGTGAGAGTTGGTGACTATAGGGTGGGTGTACACAAAAAAAACATAACATGATAAGTACTTTTGACTGTTTTTACGGTCAACATTTTATCCGGTGAAAATGAAAGTACAAGAGTTTTTTGGTTGGTGGCTATTCTCTCTTCTTCTCTCTGCTTTGTTCTGCACTGAATGAGTTTGCATAAATTGGAAGAGGTTTTTTGTTCCTGTGGTTAATGTGGTTCCCCACATTTCCCTACATGTATTTCCCTAAATGTTCCACTGGTTTCACCTATTGACAACATTGTATCTGTATACAGTATGTATTGGTACTGTGCTCTTAAAAATTGTTTGTTCAGGTGAAATATATCAGAAGAAGAGCCTCTGAAGAATGCGTGCAGTGCATGAAGTTTCACTTAAGCGTTGGTAAAACAGGAAGATACTCTTAACCACTGTAGCTCTGTAGGAATGTCTTAAACATTCAACCATGAAACCACAAATGGAAAAGTTATTCATATTCAACAAGAATTAATGTATGTATAGAAGAAACAAAGACCCTGTTAGATACTACTGAAGCAACATGCTATGGCCAAATGAGACTATAGTTTAAATTATAACATACTTGATTGTGAATGATACTGTAAAAGTTATTATGTCAGTCTATAATTATGACTTAGAACTTAGTCCACATAAACACACACAGTTAAAATTGGAGGTTCACTACTTTTGCCTACTGAGAAGCTCAAATCAGCTTGTTTTCTAGTTTTGATGTTCAGTAGTCCTTGAGTGACTGTATTTGTGTATGTGTTATGTCAGGACTGCTTGCCTTGCTGTTGATAGTCTTGGAGTGGACCCGGCCAGGCCTACAATCCCCACTGAGGCCAATCTGTGACCTGAGGGTCCTGAACCATTTCATTAAGGAAGCACGAGACACAGAAGTCGCTATGGTGAGAGCTCCTGACAGTAAATGAAGCTTACTGCAGAGAGTTAGGTACACACACCATAACTAATGCAGTCTAGCCCTACAATAAATCATGCTTATATAAAGGTTATAATATTTTCTTTGTTTTAATTGTTTTAGAGAGGCACTGATTTAACTCTATGGTCATTTTGTGGTCTGCAGCGCTGATAAGTTGTATTTTTCTATACTGACAAGTGTTTCTACTATTGTGTCCACCCTCTCTATATTAATAAAGCTAGGCTTCATAACAGAAACATCTGTTTTCATAGAATTCGTGTAGAGAAGGATGCAGCCTGTCAGAGTCTGTCACAGTCCCACAAACCAGAGTCGATTTTGATGTCTGGGAGAAGAAAAATGTAAGTAACTCAACACTTAAACAGTTCTATTAATACAACTGATCAAATATGAAATTCCTATAGATTCCTTACCGATGTCTGCATAAATATGATCTAACACACGATCAGATTTTCAGTACAACACCCAGTTATACAAATGACACTAAAAAATACACATTCCTTTATTCATTTTGAAAATGATTCAGGCATCAATATTTGTGAGTGGAAAATGTATATGAACTTATAGAATCTAGGATAGAACCTCTAGAAATCAATTTGAAGGGTAAATTAGTGGCAGGTAGTGAAATTAATGGAGTCACAGGTGTGAGTCTGCCTTTTTTAAAGAAGAGAAATCTGGGTCACTATCAAAGTCTGATCTTGACAAACAGGTTTCCAGAAGTGTGTCATGGATCAAAGGAAATTTCTGAAGACCTTAGAAGAAGAGTTCTTGATGTTGACCAAGCTGGAGTTACGCAAGAATCTCTCAAGAGTTTGGACTAAGCAACATGGACAATATTCAGTACCACCGTTACCCTCCGCAGGAGTGATCAACCAACAAAGATCACACTAAAAGCAAGACGTCATAATCTGGGATGCCAGACGGAACCCCACCTTACATTAGTGCCCATATACACTTTGTTCAAAGCCATGTGGATAAGGCAGAAGGCTTTTGGAAGATTGCAATGTGGACAGATAAGACCAAAGTAGAACTTTTTGGGGGGAGGGAGTTGAGCAAACATTTAAGCATAAAGCCATAGCCCATATATGAAACATGATGGTGGCAATATCATGATTTGGGCCTACTTTGCTGCATCTGGATCAGATGACTGCTTGCCATCGTTGATGGTAATATTAATTCTAAGTTGTACAAGAAAATTCTAAAGGAAAATGTCAAGGTATTGTAGGTAAACTGAAGCCCAACAGAAAGTGGATCATGCAGCAAGACAGTGACTTTAAACACACAGGTTTCTCTACCAAAGAATAGTTCAAGCAGAAGTATCACCGTATATACATACACACTATGTACATTGACGCAATGTGTACTATAAAATGTGATACCCTTTTGGGTTTTTCAGTTTTACCATTTCTGAAGCTGATTACCTGCATTGTTTGTTCTTTATCTGTTCCATAATGAAACTTTTGCATTTCTTTTTGTCAAGTCATCGGAGCAAGCCCAGGAAGTGCAATCTGGCTTATGGCTTTTACAACAGGCGTTCGGTTTGCTCCAGTCCTCGGTCACCAACACAGAGCTGCACAGCCACATAGAAAACTCCGTCAGAAACATTCTCAGCATCAATGCTGTGCTGCGTAGTCTCAACATACAGGTGAGTTACAGGAGGTTCTGAAGCACAAATTCAACAACGGCTACTTTTATCCCCTTAATAGGATAACGAGACCAATATTATTAAATATCAATTTGAATAAACTGACACTTTGCAGAAAATGCTATTAATTTACAAGGAATTAAACCCTTTAAATAAGAGAAACAGCTGCCACCCCTTGACCCCATGTATCTTATCCCCTGCCTACAGAAAAAAATGTAGCATTTTGTAGCACAGGTTTTTAAGATTTCATTGAAAGAGCTGGAAAGACTTAAAAAAAGACATGTTTCTTTGTTCTGTCTTTTAGGATTATACCCCACCAGCAAGTGCAGCAGGGCTCGAGGGAACATGGACGGTGTCCTCAACAACAGATTTGCTTCAAGTTCATGTCAATTTCCTGCGGGGTAAAGTGCGCCTCCTCCTTTTGGATGCACAAGCTTGTGCACAAGATGTCAGCTGATCACCTGATCTCCTTACTCCGGGGCAAAGCTAATTTGTGTTTCCAGAGGAAAGACAAGGGATCTTACACTGTTGACCTGCACACTGGCTGCTGGAAGCAGTGTGTAAATAAAAATAAAGGTACAGGCATCCTCACGTAAGGGGAGAAAACTGAAAGGAAAGGATAGTCCCAGCGAGGCTTTGGATGGACAGGAGATGACTGCACCTTGGACAAGATGTTGTGACACATGGACACGGTGAAGCACACACTGACCAAACTGAGGCCTTTGGGAAGCACTGTTCCAATAGCTGTTCTACTGCACTCTCTTGCACTTTGTGAATGAACTTCTGGGTGTGTGAGTTCAGACTGTGAGTTTCAGTCTGCATGTCGTATGTGTGTGTGTGTTTGTGTGTGCGCGTGTGTGTTTCCAGTAAGTTTGACCCCTACACGCACCTCTTTATAGTAAATTGTGGAATGAAATACCAAGAACATATTGATTGCACCTGGAAATTGCAGGACTGTGAGGTCGAGACAGGGCTTCCATTTCCAATACCACTGCAAAAATGAATGAGGCCTCACCCCACAAGCCTCTAACATTCTTCAGCTATGCCTCACAGAAACAGTAGTCTCTTCTCTTGGATTGTTTTTCAATGAATATTTTAATATATTTTTAAAAGTTGTGTCGTTACTATTTATAGAGATTTTCTACTTAAAAGTTCCAGTCTTTGTTGTTTTTTACTGTTAGGTCTTTTGAAATGTAGTCGGGCTGTCGCTGCCACTGCCACGTTCTCTCGAACACACTTGCAAAAGTGTTTGCTGACATTTACAATCCCACGCTGCTGTCTTCAGTTTTATAAGCATGGTATGTATGTACCCAATCAACTGTTACAGTTTGACACTGCATATACATTCTAAAAAACAGAACAATGGACTAAAAAGTATCTGTAGAGACTGATGTACATTGAACACGAGGTCAGTGAGGGTGAGGGGCAGTTACATGAGAACTGTGAAACTATTTTGTCGTTATCTGTTTTTGTTGCTGCCTAACCAACACTCAACTGGTCTCAGCACAGTGATAGCAAGACAGCCTGGAACACACTGTTTTTACAATTAACATCCTGTGAGGCTTTAATTGCAAATAGTTTTCCAGAATGTGGCGCTGCACTGTCTCCTCCGTCCCTCTGTTGTTCGTCATCAAGCAGCCGGCAGGCAATCAGTTAGTCCAGGGAACTTGAGGATTTCTGTAAAAAGGAAGCTCAACTAATTCAGACTAGTTAAGTGTTCTTCCTTGTGTCCTTGTTTTTTTCCGTATTTTTATATCTTGTTGTGCAAGTGCAAGATGTTATTAAGGATGTTTTTAAGGATGTTTGTACGTTTTCTTTCCTGTTGTTTGTAGTTTTGTCCCATCACTGTATAATTTGCTATTTAAATACAAAATATTATTCTTGGATAAAGAAAGGATGGATGGAAACACAGCAAGGGGAAGTTTGTCCATTTCATTCTTCTGTCATCTTCAGGTCAGTGGATTGAAAAAGCAATGTTCAAATGTTGGACACAAGCTGCCCTCACACACCTTACTGGAGTTAAATTAATCCTGCACAGATTTTCATGCCCTTGATTCAGAGTCAATATTTAATGAAAGTTACATTACAGAAAAATTATTCTCATGCAGAAACCAAAAACATTGTTTTCAAGGAAACTGTCCACTACGTTCTATTTTGAACAAAGTAAACACCACCAACAGTTCAACAGTACTGGACAAAATTGAAATAGATTCTGAGTCTCTCTGACCTTCAGCTGAACCCGGGCTATAAACAATCTGAGAACACACTGATGTGACATGGTGCCATAGGAGTTAGGTTGCTGAGGGGTGACATCCTGGCACTCCTATGTGTGGCTGACTACTGACATCTAGTGGACATTTACTACAACAGCACCAACATGAACTATAAATGTACGATTTCTCAATTGTTCTAATTATTTATACATTTTAAAGACGCACTTTACATTGTAAACACTTGCACAGACTCTTAAAATGAAAGACACTAGTACATTTACATTTGGCACAGTCCTGTTTACAAGGAATGTCACTGTCACTACTGCTTCAAGACATGCAAAGTGGAAAAAACAGTAATAATCTGCAATTAACAAACCATATGATGAAACAGCTAAATATATTTAGTCATCTCAGGATGTTCCAACTGGACTTTACTTATAAATACGCTGTGTGTTGTGCGCTCCACTCTGCAGTTTTCTGCTGCTAACATAGGTCTACAAACACAGTCTCTTGTATCTGTACTGGTCTATGATGGAGTGAATAGCGTTGTAAGTCTAATAATGAGGTTACTGAGGGTCAGGGTAGAACACCTTAATATGAATGGCTGAGTTGTTGCGTGTACGTGTCATGGGCTCCCCGGCCTCATCAGGATCTTCAGGCTCCAGGTCGTCCACGAGCTCCACCGTGGAGGTGTTGGCTGCCAGCTGCAGTGCCCCCTGGCTGCTGGCCTGCAGCTGAAGGGCGATGTTGATTGCCCTGTTGATGGCCAAGCCCAGGCCATGGACACAGATCTCCCTGTGACCCCCACCCTCTAAAAGCTTCTGACAGCGTGCAAGCTGAGCCCGAAAATCAGTCTTCATGTTCACATAGACATCGTTCCGTCTCTTTGGGAGTTTCCGGGGGAGGCGCTTCCTCAGGGTGTACTCCACAGGGTCCATTTCTACAGCTGAGGAGCTGGAGTCGGTGTGCACTGGGACTCTCTGAGGGATGGAGGACATCCCTGGATTCCGTGGCTCTGTCATGTCTCTCTGAGTGTTTCAGTGGATGTATTTGATGAAGCTGAGGAAACAAAGTTAACAGATATTGATGAAATGTGGGTGAATGACATCAGAACATGATACCTTCCAGTAAACAAGCACATATTCTATTCAGGATCCACATCTCTCACTCTGCTGAGTCTTGTTTTATTAATCATTTATTCTTTAAGTGCGAGTAAACAAACAAAACACTTTCTCAAAAGAAATATCACCAATGGTCCAAACCCTAAAACATTCAGTTTAGGATTATGACAAAGCAACAGATCCCCCAAGTCACACAGTTATGTAATGGTTAATGTTACATTAAAACTGCACTGAAAGTCTGAATTTATTTGAACAGATTATCTTTTCCAAGAAACAGGAAATATGTTGCCATGGGTTAATGCATCCTATGTATGTCACTACTGCTGCTGCAACTGTTAATTGCTTAATTTCCCATTGTATAAAATAATACGCCTTTGATTTGTGAAGGGAGATGGTATGTGTGTGTATAAAGAACTTATTGTGGCAACAGATTTCTTCTGCAGTTACTATTGCATTTAAGCTGCAAAACTAAAAGCATCTATGTAATAAATCACTCAACCTGCCAGAAAAAAGCGATATTTGGATTTTTGCTTCAATAAAAACGTATAGTGACATCTTTGATAGAGGACATATGCGGGACAAAAATGTCTGTTTAGATTCTCGGTCATCCAGGTGAAGTTGTCACCCGGGACAAATTCGCTTTGTTTATCTGTAGAAGCTGTGAATCTGTGTGCAGCTGCTTCGTGTTTGCTGTGAACAAAAACGTCAAGACTAAAGAAGAACAGTGTGACAGCTGATATGGTAATTATTGAAACTAACGTCACCGTTAGTTATATCCTCTCAGTATGGAAAGAAACGTAGCGAATCTGCGATAGTTTAACACCCACAGCAACTGAATCAAGTCACAGAACCTGAGCTACATTCTACATGTGTTTGGTGACTGAGTCTGAAAACCACGATGTTCAAAACAAAACGTACCAGCGCTGCGATGCTGACTCATTTAACCACCCAATTTAACCGCTGCTTATTATGGATTTTATACAGCCATGTCCAAGAAGAGCTGGATAAACTAGTTGATCAAAAACCTGACCATGTCTTCGCATGTCACAGCGGTCCTTCGAGACTCAGCTAAACATGAACGTTAGCTAGTTAACAATACTGACCTCAGCAGCAGTGAGTCGGCTAAGCTAGTTACGTGTTAGCCAGGTTGAGGTTAAGCGTCTATACTTTATATATATCGTCAGTATGATGAACACACTTACATTAAGAGGACAGAATGAAGTGACTTATGTAGTTGTTACCGTCTTGGGTTCATCTTTCTTTTTTTTAAACAACCGAGAACAGCAACATACACTTCACTCAACCAGACTGTTTGCCCCGGAAGTACTAACGCTGCTACGAAACACCCGGATGTAAAACACGCAGCCTCGGACATTTACTGTTACTGTACGATAAGATTTCTGCATTTATGACTCTGAAATACACGTTTCCATCCCAAGAAGTTTACCTCGCGATGACACATATGAAACAAATGAGCGATGTCCACCAATAAATGTGAACTTTGAGTTTGTAATCTATAGTTAAAATTGTCTATAGACGCTGTTGTGGCAATTGCTTTGTTGTGGTGCTCCTGAATTGAAGCATCATTATCTATCTGTATGTTGACAACGTATTTAATATGTTGACTCCAAAAACCAAGAGGGATGATAAATTACTCATGCTTCAGTTTGATTTCAATATAAGACTTTAAATTTAAATGAAATAAATATAAAATTTAAATGGCAAATATATTGCAGATAGAAATGACAGATAAACAACAACATTGTACCAAAAAAACTAATGATTTGTAATTATTTTTAGGACATTTTCTTTAGATTAGGACATTTTCTTGCAAACCCTATTTGCCGTTCCCAAACATGGTAAATAATTAGGTCACATTAGCCTATCCCAATCATTTTCTGACAATATTAAGCATCTAGTTTAATGCAAATGTTGTTTAATATGTTTGATGTGGAAGTAGTGGCATACCAAGGACTTTAGTCTAATCAAGCAACAATATTCATGCTTGCCGATGTAAGTGTACCCTACAGAAGTCTTCATTTCCTTGTTTAATTCATGATTGTAGCACAGTAGGGGGTGGGGGGTGGTTGGGGAAACCAGGGAGAAACTAAAGCCTACAACTGGAATGAGGACAGCATGAAGGCCGATATCAACATGTCATAACAGTATCAAGTAACTTTAAACATATACAGTTAGGCCCGAACGTATTTGGACTATGACAAGAGCTTTTATGGTTTTGCCTTTATACACAACCACAATGGATTTGACAATCAAGATGTGATCAAAGTGTAGACGTTCAGCTTTATTTTAAGATGTTTCACAAAAATATGGCATTTACCATTTAGGAATTACAGTGATTTTAAGTACCTCCACTTTCAGGGGCTCAAAAGTATTTTGAGGAATTCAGAAATGCATCATATGTTGGGTTATTTTTGTTTTTTTTTACGACAAAGCTATCACAAGATAGAATCACTAAAACTGTCCCAGTATATCTGATGTCACCTTATACAAAGTATTTGGCATTGTGCTATTTAATATTGTTGCATTTTTATAGTCTTACAGGGCAGCGTGAGATAAGAGAAGAAAACAGCGTGTAATGGAAGTAATAACTTTCCATTTTTACAACACTTAAATACACAAATCTGAAAGAGCAGTCTGAACTAAATTGAGCATGAATTTCACATGCTGAAAACTTCAGGGGTCTCACACTGAAAACAAGAATGAGCTAAAGATGGCTGCAACACGTGCCTTGCCCTGCCTTAGAATGTCACCAGAGAAGAGCTGATGATGTTTATGTGTTTGATTTTTGTTAACTTGTATCTGGAATCTCAATGAACTAGCACATTCAAATCCATATCAATTTAATTTGACAGTGGGGAGCTACTTTAGCAGATGGGAAGTTTAAGGTTATGCAAATTTCAATTAAATCTGGGAAAAAAGAAGCTAAGAAGTAAGAGAACAGAAACTTAAACTGCTACAAGATATTAACAAATGTTATGAGAAAACACCCATTAAAGACCAAACTAAATTCATTAATCTTCAATCCAGATTGGATGACGTGTATTTGAGGAGAGGATGTAAGATAAAAAAAACAAAGAGTGAAGTCATCAGGCAGGCTTGGGGAAAAGAAGGGGATCTTGCAGGTTTCTTTTATAGAGTTCTAAGCACAACCTGCACATGTGTACAGCATCTTTATGTCTCAGCTCCACCCTCTGACTTCCTGGAGGACAGGGAAAACACAAATGGTTACAAAAGGATCTATCTATATTTGGAAGAATTCTACTCTCAAAAATGGAAGACCTATTGAGATTCATCTACCCCACCTGCTCCTATTTTATCTCTAATACTATATTCAAAACAATCAACCAAAATAAATTGTATTTTATCTGGAAAAATAAGCATCGCTATATTAGAAAGGGTGACATTAATTGCTAGAGCGGGGGGACCTGCAGACCTGTTTTCTGGGAGGATTGACCATCACAGAACACATAACTCTAATTTGTTTGTCAGACTTGTCTCTGACTGGCACCCCTTTTCCTGGTCAATCCTGCTACAAAGTTCTAACATGTTTGGTTGGTTAAATAAATATGTTGTAAATTCAAATAAGAGCGTCTTCCGTGTCTGGAATGGATGTACAGTATTCTTAGGTCTATAAGGTAACAAAAATACAATAAGATAACCTTGTTTGAATTGTGAAATGGGTTTGACTAAAAGAACATTTTGGTTTTGTCTATACTACTAGGTACTTATACTATAATGACTGGGTTAAATAGAATTGCATTACTAAAAAAAGAGACTAAAATACAATTTTCATTGACTAAAACTAGACGAAAATAGTCATGGATAATTCTGACTAAAATAAGACTAAAATGCTCAGACTTTTAGTCGACTGAAACTTGACTAGACTAAAAAGAGTATGGACGTGACTAAGACTAATAAAAACTAAAATGACAGCTTGACGCAAAGACTAGACTAAAACTAAAATGAAGACAGGCCGCCAAAAACAACACTAATTACATGGAGGTAACATGTTAGACTGTGATAAATTCAGGCATAAATACAATCTACCGTGCACCAGTTAGGACTACTATGCTGTTATTAAAGCAGTTCCTCAAGCCTTTCTTAGAACAATCAAGGGATCTCTACTTTATACACTAACAGTACATTGACTGTATCCAGTGTTTATCCAAGATTGTCTCCTTACAGCCAACAAAGGTAATAATACGTTTCTCTGTTTTCCTTTCCCCTAAAAAGGGGTATATAATGGTGAGACCTTCTACTATGGCCTGTAGGAGAATCCCCTATCTCACCCAAAGCTGAAGAAGAGCACTTTAAAGTAATGAATGACATTGATCCACAGAAATTGAATATTGACCTTAATCAGTGGTGTAGTGGTGCCTTCAGAAGTGGGTATACTGTAAAACAGCACAGGTGGCTCACAGTGAAAAAAACATCACTCCTACTTCCCACAGTTATGCTCAAGTTTTGCCATTTTACCTATTCGTGTCATATTTGTCCCGATAAACTACACAGTATAGCATAATAGGTCTACATCACTCTGAGCACCCAGAGTGTATTCTACTGTGCCATGCCTTAGCTGTCCATATTGTGGGCTACAAAACAGTGAAGTTTGGTTTTAGAGACTCATTAGTAAAACTTGTTAATATTAATATGAACACAAGTGATAATAACAATATGGTTTCTGAGTCTGACCATGACAAAATAAAAGTGCTGAACTTAACAGTTTTGAAGTATTTCTACTGTGAGTATTACCCTTAATATTTCAACTTCATTGCATTTCAGAGGCAACTATTGTACATTTACTTGTATTTGATTACAAACATTACATTATTATTACAAACAGAAAACTCAGCGATCACTTCCTCTGTGTGGGTAGGGTCCGGATGTTCCTCATCCTCTGGACTGGAAGCTGGAGAGAGTGGAGGGGGTGAAGGGTGTGGTTCAGTGGATGACTTCAGTACTAGAACAAATATCATCAACAGATGTACTGTTAACTTACATGTATGTGTTTTTAGATTTAGCATTTCACTACTTTATGTCACTGCTAACATCCTAATACTTGAACTGATGGTGATACTGAGCCCACTGAAACACAGGCGACCACTTCTCTCCAGCAGGTCTTGCGGTCATCCATCCTTCTGATCCATCTGGAGGAAACGTGTCGTCAATAAAACCCTGTATGTTGTCTCTTTGTCTTACACATTGTTGCTTCTTGGAGGTTGATGTAGTGCAAGTTCTCCAGTCTCCACAGTTTCACCTGTCACAACAACAAGAACAACAATATTATTTTTGATGGTCCCTACACAGCACTGCAGCCACTATGATTTGAGAACTAAATAAATGGAGTACAGACTGGGATTAGTGTATGACATGTCATTCTTACCGGGGATGATTGAACAGCAGTGGATCTTGGGATGGAGGTGGTCCGGGGTCTTTCATTCACTGCATGGAACAGGACCATATTGACTGCAGGATCTTGGTCTGGTTTGGTCATCTCTACCAGAGTAAAAGCATTAATATACAACAGAATGAGTAAAATAATCAAAGTAATATTGAGACTTGCTATAATTACCTCACCTTTGCAAGGTACTGCCATCAGCACCTTAAAGAGCAAAATACATAAAAGTATAATACAGTCAGTAAAATATATAGAATATTTAATATAAATAGTTAATATGTCATATTAAAGTGAAATAACTTGCAGAAGACATTGCTGATGTAAATACTGAAAAACGTACCTGTAATTCGGATACACTTCAAAAACAAACAAGAGTAAGTAGGATGCATAATCTTTGAATGATTCAAAGAACTTTTAACATGGTTTTGTACATTGAATTAGGAGATTTGTATACTGTAAGCTAATAGGCAATAGAATACATTCTTTTTCATGTATTTAATATCAAGATCAAGAAGTTTATTGTCATATACACAGTAAAAAGATATACACGTTAGAACCACGTAATGAAATTCTTACTTTGCTTGCTCACCTTCATACACAGAGACAACAGAGAAAAAAGAGGGATAGAATAGAATAAATTGTAATTAAAAATTATAAAAATATAAGAATAAAAGGCAAGATAACACTAACACAAACACAAAAGAACGTTGAAGTCGGGAGAGCAAAGCAAATACGTTGACCACGGTGGGCGCCATATTGATATTAATTTCTAAATTATTTTTTATGGGTGGGGGATGTGGAGGAGAGTAACCTCTATTAACTACAGGACAGTCTATGTAGCACTTCCAATCCATGGTTCTTTCCATCCACATAAACCTCACTAAACCTAGCTAAGATGGGATAAGTGCCTGGGCTAGCTCTGCAGTGAGGTCTAGACTGGCTCCAATTTACATGATACAGTAGTGGTAAAACGAGATCTCACTGGCCACCCCGCCTGCAGCCTGGAGAGGACCCTGCTTACCCTGGCAGATAACACAGTAAATGGCTTCACTTATGTAGAGCTTTGATCTGTGGTCAGTCTGAAATGTTTCACATTAGTGAGTTGGTCACTAAGAACCTTCCAGACATCAGGTACATTTCTGGCAGCACCTGTACTGGTACCGATCAAATGTTTTTAGCAGCTTGTATTGTTCGTTTTTTATTGCTGTGGGGACCGTGTCTTTAGCGATATGGTAGCTTACTGTGTTTGTTATCTAGTTATCACTTCTCTTTTTATAAGACACATCCAGTGGCGGCTGGTGAAATTATTTTT
Organism: Sandelia bainsii; assembly: GCA_032362345.1. Taxonomy (NCBI): domain Eukaryota; kingdom Metazoa; phylum Chordata; class Actinopteri; order Anabantiformes; family Anabantidae; genus Sandelia; species Sandelia bainsii. Next base: position 14,344,685 of record JAUMHL010000011.1, read on the forward strand.
TGGGGGGGCGCACTTTTGCAAGTCAGTTTTCAGATGCGCTCTAACCACATATCACAAATAGTATAAACCAAAGCACCATTATCATGCATCACACTACGTTAAAAGATTAAATTAACGTGAAAATACACAGTCTCTGTCACACAGTAACAGTCTGCAGGTGCTGCTGCATCCTGGGATCCAACAAAGTCAACCAGCCCTCTGAAAATGCAAAGATCTTCTGAGTGTTTACTTTCATCATGGCCACGCAACGCAAGCTCAAACACACCACAGAATTTAATGCCATCTTAAACAAAATGGGTCTGTT
>JAUMHL010000011.1:14352463-14381257 GCA_032362345.1 Sandelia bainsii
ATTATCAACATCTACATGAATGTTAAAGTCACCCACTATAATCACTTTATCTGTACTAAGAACTAAATCAGATAGAAGGTCTGAGAATTCAGATAAAAACTCAGCGTAATTGCTGAAATACGGTAGGTGTGTGAATGATCATTAATCAGTATTATTGACAGTAATAGAGAGCCCCAAAATTCTAATTTTGCTTAGGGCCCCATGGAGGCTTGGGCTGGCCCTGCTTCCCAGGCTCTGTAGGAAATACCAGAATTTGCACATTATTTTAAATTACATCATTTCTAAAAAATAAATCAGACATTACGATCAAACAGTTACTCAGTACTTGAGCAGTTTTTTCACTGAATACTTTTTTACTCTTACTTGAGTAATTTTTTTGTTTAGCAATTTACTAATGTTAATTAATACCTCAAATAGCATGTAAGCCCTTAGTACATTTTAACACGACACATTTAACAGCTGCTTAATGTTAATGAACTGTTAGTTGATGCTTATTACTAGATTAAGTAAGGCTAATAGGCTTGTTATAGACATTAAGTAATGTGTAAAGCAGATGCGGACTCGAGTTTGCAACATAGACTCTAGTCGCATTTAAGTTGCTCACACAGAGATTTGAGACTTAACTCGGACTTGTGAACAATCTAATCAATCTAAACAATCTCTCTTTCTAATAATTTATAATTAGTTATGTCACTGCAGTTGACTTTGTTGACAGTAGCAGCTTGATGGATCCAAATGGAGTGAATTTAAGATGCTATTGTAGTCTCTTCAGATGTGAGGTTAATTCAGATAAAGCTGTGCAAAGTGAATTGTCGGTGTTGCTACAATAAGATCCGACGTAGGACCAGGTCTTTTTCTGAGCAGCGCTGGGACACATTTTATGAAAATGAGAGATCAAAATAATAAATTCAGATAAACATGATGTTTAATAGGTGAGAGGTAAAAATAATGATTAATGTGGTTAATGTAGGATCTCAGGAAAGCAGCATGTAAAATGTAAATGCACATGACAGATGAATATGAATGTGACAGATTCTGAAATTCTCTATTCTGATATTCTTCACAGCGTGCACCTTTTCATGTTCTACAGTCCATCGTCTGTTCCACAGCCTTTACTTATCATCTAACTTCTTCAGAGCATGTGAGCTACAGAGTGGAGCTGAACTGAGGTCAGAAATTGTGTGGAACATCGCTGACAATGATAATACAGTGGTAGAAATACTTCTTCTGTGACTCTACTAAGTACAATCTGAGGTTACTTGAATTGTTTGCAATTTATGTTACTTTATAGTATAATTAAATCCATATCACTGAATCTGTAACAATGATCTAGTGATGCAGTTAAAAACTGCACAATGAAGGCTTTGACTTTTTTGCTGGTAATACTGTACATGTACCTTTACTTAAGATTACAATCAAGTAGTCGGGTCACACACAAGTGTATAGAATTTTAACATGTAATGTGGTAATTTTACATTGTTGCTTCAAACACTGGCAAAATACAACAAGCAACTGAAACTGCATTTTAATCACCTGTTAGTGCTTCCATCTGCAAGGTGTTTTGATAAACTGGCCACTTCCCAGAATGTTCTTGATGCTTTCTTGACCCTGAGCAATGCTGATCAGCAACTGATATTCGTTCTGGTTACTGAAAAACTGAAATAAAATGACATTTAAGCAGGCAGCAGGTAGCCTGAAGTTTTTAAAGAATTTAATTTAACATAAATTGAGAGACTGGACAAAATACTGAGACTACATTGTGATTTTGTAATCCAGTCTGCTCTTTACAAAATATTCCTGATCTGTTTGAACAGCGCAGAACAGAAAGTTACAGTCCTACTGTAGATACCATTTCTTCCTTGTTTATATGGAGTGTTGAGAGGCAGCATCCTCCTGTCATGGATACTTTTTTATTAAAATGCACTGTATGTTTCGGTGTGACTACTATTGTACATTTATTTGCACATAAATGACAGCAATGTGAAGGTAATAGAGAGAGGGATATTTTTCAGGACGTGGAATTAGTTCTTAGTTATTAAATATTTGTTACAAAACAGTTATAATTTCAAAATAATTCAAGGACTATTTCAACTGACTGAAAAAAGAAACAGAACCAGACGTCTGGCTATGAATGTCTTTAATGTTTCCCAGATCAGAATCACAGCATACAGTGTATAATAACTTCTAAAGTAAACAGAAATATCATCACCTCATGTATTTATATAGTTTTACTTTGCTTTTTTTAATAATCATCTTTTTTAAAATTCCATTATTTAACATTTTTCTTCATCTCAAGTCTTGGGTTTCTGAATTCAACAAAGAATGTAAACAAGACAACAGGTGCAACTTGGCAATGGAGACCGAGCTGAAGGTTTTTCTCAGCGTGTGGGTGTGTATTTGTCTTTGTGGGGTGTTGTCAACCACTGATCTGACGTGGGATCTCTAAATTACCTCAGTGATGTGCGAGACTTTCCCAATCTACTTAACATGTCTCTTACCTCTCAGCTGTTTAGAAGACGACACAAGTCTTCACTGCTACATCACATCACATCACTGTAAGGCCAACACAGCCTCCATGTCCACAATACAACACAGTGAGTGGATGGAAAAAGTTGGACCACCTGTGTGATCTCATCGCTCTATGAGGATATGAGGCATCTTATGGTATCGAAGCCCTCATGTCTGTCCCACATGTGACTAAGTGGCTACATGTAAACACTGCTACATGTGAAGTGAGCTAACATTTCATCACGTGTGTTCATTGTCTCAGTTTAGATGAGCATGAATCACTGGTGAGTCACCTACAACATCATTACATTAGTTAGCTAGAAATAGGCAAATCTGGCTTTTATCAGCGCTCGCAGCCTCTGAAAGTCACACAGATCATGCAGCACAAATGGATCATTTTCAAAATAAAAGCCTGCTAAAGTTTGTAAAAAAAAAAAAGAAGTGCAGCTTGGTTTATGCCTCTACTGCAGCCCTGGAAGAAAAAGCAACAAAACTATAAAGTTAAATTATATTTATTAAAAGGAAAAAAGTAATATTATTTGCAGGGGAAATTAATTCTGCTACAGTGACTATCCTGGTTAGGAATCATGATGCTACAGAAAGCCCACATGATAGTGGGCAACTTGAGAATAAGACAAAGTAAAGAAAAAAAAAAACCCCAGTAATTTTATTATGGCATGAAAAGTGATAAGTGACAGCGAGCAGATTTTCAGTCAATATAAAACCTTGAGCTAGTGGCCATTTTTTGCAAACTGCACCTGTTGCCTTTGGTTGTCACAAAATAAGCATTTCATTCATTCACTCAAAGAAAAAAAGAAAGAAAAACAACTTATATTTACAAATATTTTGTCTGTTTGATTCTTACACTTAAAAATGTACAGTTTAGATCCTCTTCCATATGTTGTGTATCTGTGTCCTGCCATCCAGTTTGGTATTTTTTCTTCACACATCCGGTTTCCTCAGAGTGGGCCACAGACCGCAGTGAATCTGACACAATGGCGCCCTCCAGTGTTAGCTTATAAAATAGACATGGAAAAAGAACAGACCAAACTAAATACCTTGTTTTCTGTTTCCACCTCCAGTGGTGTCGCTGTGGCTGTGTTGTGATTTACTTCACAGCCCTCTCGCTGCCTCCTTGTCCACAGGAGTGAGTACAAAAGGGTTCATGTGTATCTGATCAGGCAGATCCTCCTTAGGACAGATTACCAAGGTGGCAAACATTGTGGGTAGAAACATCACCATGCCTTAAAGTTTCCTTTGAAGTTCAATCTCTCTTTCTCTCATTCTGCATTTAAGGCTTTCCAGTCTCTTCACCACAGCGTGCACCTTTTCATGATCTACGGTCCATCATCTGTTCCACAGCTTTTACTAAACATCTGCAGCACACTCGAGTCACTTGTTTTGTGTTTTACATTGTGCACATTACCCTTTCAGTAGACTTACAAAATCTCTGACAGGAGCAGTCAGGTACTATATTTTTCTCCCCTCTTCCAGCCCTCCCCCGCCACCCCATTAGGCAGTAATAAAATAGAAAACAAACAATCAAACAGGCTAAAGCTAGAGTAGAGCACAAGCAAAGACAGCACCAGTGACTAACTTCTTCCATACGGGATGTAGGCTACCATGTGTTCATGTGGGCTCAAACTTCAGCAAATCAGTTCACTTAACATACTGTAATAACCTGTATCATCATGGTCCACGTTTGAGATCCTTAGCAGAAAACCAGAGGGGGGGCACCGCTGAGCTGTAGGCCTGCACATCCTCACCCCAAAGGAAAGAGCAGAATCACAAACAGCAGTTATCAACTGTGTTGCTTTTACCCTGTTTAGGAGATTTGAGTCCCCGTTTTCATCTCGCAGCTCTGCACCGCAGGATTTGAAGGCCCGCTGGTTACCCTCAGTGTGCTTAGAGTTTAATTTACAGCTGATGAGCTCACAAAAAAGTTGCTAGCTTAGTGAACCAACCCTTGAATGTGAGGAAAATAGCAGAGCTGAACTGAGGTCAGAAATTGTGTGGAACAGCACTGACACAGTGAAGCCAGGTGTGTGTTTTGTTGTGTTAGTTTTGTGGTCAAAGCAGGGTAGTTATGGGTGTCAAAGCGAGTGTACTGATGGAGACAAGTGAAGGGAGGGAGTAAGTGATGTTAAGAGAGAGGGGGTGTTTGGGTGGGCAGCAGGAAGGAGCTCATTTTGGAGTTTCTACCATGGGGATGATCCTGCCTGTCTGCCTCTCTATCTTTTTGCTGTCTAATTAGAGCCAACCTTTGTCGATGTGAAGCAAGTCTGATATCACACACACACACACACACCCACACACACGCTCACAGGCACATCAAACAGAATATGCATGTGCTGGAAATAGGGGTGCAGACAGGAGAAACAAGTGGTATGTAAAAGAGCAGAGGCTGACTGACTCTGCTTCGTTTCTCACCTTCACTGAAATACAAAAATAATTCTGTACACGCAAGCTACAACAGATGTGGTACCCCACATACCCTAAAAACAGATGGAAAGAAAAAAGCAGCTACTGTAGGATGAGAGGCTTGCTGTAGTCATGTTAATTCACCTGGATGGAGAAACACCTCTAAATAACATTATGAAGGAGAGCATGAATGGAAGAGTATGTTGTTGTCTTGACTGTATATTGAGATTTGTGGCAATGACTCTTTTTTTTAAATAAATGAGTGTTGAGAGGTGATTTTCTTCTTCTGTGAGGTAAAACAAAGACCAATATCCAAAGTGGACGGATAGGATTTGAGTAGATTTGGGAAACGTGCATTGACAGATACAGTGTCCTTTCCCCCGTCATCATCTTTAAAAATAATTCATGCATAGATCCCCACTGAGAAAACCCTTTGATATACTTTCTCCTTTGTACACATTTATATATAACTATATATAATATCATTTCTCTATATCTATATTTTCAGAAAAAAAAACCTGTCCACAAAAAACAACTATTGAAACTATAAAACAAATGCTTGAAAAAAGAAACAGAACATGAAAGAAAGTAAAGAAGAAACACAATCGAGGGCCAGTTTGGCACTTTGTCATGAGAACACACAGCATTTGTTAGTTGACAGTAAATAGGAATACGCTAGAATTTTCTTCATTTTTTCTCCTTCAATGAGAAAGCAAACACAGTACATACTTGGCACCGAGAATGCTGGTAGAATGAAAGTATTAGATATCAATGTTTTCATAGCTATATGCTTTCTGTACTGTATGTACTCTATGCCCTCTCCTACAGTTCAATAGTTTATGAACTCTTAGAGCGCTGGCGAGAGGGAGAGCATGACATGGCGAATGAGAGGAAGAAAGCAGGTATAAGACACAGATGTAGAAAAGAGAATGATATATGCACACCAGGGAGAGAAAAAAAGAGGTGACGTCAAAGTAAAAAAGAAATACAGCAAAAGGCAAAAGGTTTTCGTCCCTTTAACAATGGCAGCGTGATTTAGTCTGGAAACAGCAGACCTTCTTTGAAAAGAGTATATTTGAGAGTTCTAAATCACCCCCAAACCAATCATCTGCTGCCTTGTAGTTCAGCTGCTTCTCCACACGCCACCTGTGGAGGGAGCTGCTATGTTTGCTAAGAGGTGGAGCTGCTTTTGGAGAAACAAGAGAAAAAGAGAACAGAATAAAGGCCCAAATCCAGAGCCCTCCTTTTGAGATAAGTAGCAGAGCCAGACTTCCTGGTCCTTAGGTGGCACTTTGCTGGGCCGGTCCCTACTATACTCTGGTAGTGGAGTGGGGGTGGGGCAGGGTGTTGTTGTGGCCGGTGGAAGGAAAGGTGTTGAAGGCATGAAGAGGCTGCATGCTGGTGATGGTACTGGGGATCATGGTGATGGTGTTAGGTGTCATCAGCGGCACGTCGTCAGGGGCACGACGCAGTGCCAGTGTGTAGTCAGGTGGGCAGGCAGGCCGGAGGATATCGTGGGGCCGGAGGGGCTCCATGTCGTGGTGAGCATCATGTTCAGAGTGCTTCATCTGCAGAGACATGATCTCCTCCTCCTGACTATGAGCCAGGTCGTTGGCAGGCCCGCCCCGCTGAGGAGACAGCCGGTGGCGCCGCATTTCATGTCGCTTGTCACGCTTGTAGTAAAGGGCGGCAAAAGCCAGGATGTTGAGGAAGAGGAGCGACGCCCCCACTGCTACTGTTACACTCAGCTCAGTTGAGTAGTCCCGGGTGTCTCCAGGGAAGAGGTCTTGGTGTGGACGCTCTGAACCATCAGGCTCCAGTTCAGAGGGGAATGTAGGGTAAGGGTGACGAGTGGTGCGAGGGCCTGGTGTTCTGGGCCAGGGCCTTTGGGTACCTGGGCCAGGGCCTGGAGGTGAGCGGGTTGTGGTAGGAAAGAGCTCCTCATGTAGATTATGGAGGTGGGGGACTAATTCTAGCCAGAAGGCCACCTTGTTGGCCCTGTAGTTGTCTCTAACTCGAGGTTTTAAGCCGATGTGGAGGTACTGCTTGTCCTTTGAGTTGAACTTAGTCCAAATGACTTCTTCAAAGCGGTTGGGCTTGGTGTGAATGAACTTGGTGTCCTGAGGGACTGGAAGGTTGGGGTCCCTACAGGATGACAGAGGGAGCATCTCAATTATACGCCTCAAATCAATCACAGATGTTTAATTAATCAATTAATTAATATCTAAACTCTGAATACAAGTTTTAATATAAGAACTTGCTTTACAGTGAGACAGGAACTAAACTTCTAACCGTTTTGCTAACATCTGGTTGCACTTAACCACAACCTAACTACTCTAAAAGGGTAAGACAAATCCACTGCAGATGAGGCTGGTTAAAGTTGCAATTGTAGCACGAAACAAGAGAATTCAAGAGAATTTTAAATATGTTGATATGAAATTAATTTATAAGCATGACCTACCCAGTCTTGGCGAAGTTGGTCCAGTAAGTCATGACCACGGCGCTTAGCATTACATCATTCTTCGAGAAGTTACATGGGAACAAGTCTGTGGCACCAATCATGGGCACGCCAAACACGTACGGTATCTCGTCTCCATGGGCGGCATCAGCCCATTCGGGTCGCGTCTCGGTCTGGCAGTGGTGGTAGAACGTGTAAAAGTAAACTGGGGACTGAAATTCGGCGTGGAGTTTGGCAGTGGCTACTGCCGGCGCCACCCACTGGTGGTCCGTAAACAGAGCTAACAGGGTCTTCCTTCGCATGTCCCCATTGTCTCTGTCTGCCCAGTCTGTGTACATGAACTTAATGGTCTCCCTCAGGATGTCTTTGCCTGAAGGATAAGATGCAGGAAGGGAAAGGGAAAACAGGAGAAAGGGAAAGGAGAAGAGAGAAAATTGTAGTAAGTTAAGAGGAAAGTAATGACAGAGATAGAACAGATGAGAGTGGTCAAGTGAAGTGAGACAGAGGGTGTAGGGAAATAGAAGTACACTTGGCTAAGATAAAATGGAATAACGTGATAAGGGACAAATCAGAGAAATGTGTGTTTATGTGTATTACATGTGTAAAAGACGAGGCAGACAGACTGAAGAGAGAGAAAGCGAGAGGACAGACTGAACGACACAAAGGGCAAAAAACAGAATATGCCTCTCAGAGAGTGGAATGAGTGACAGGCACTTGAGAGGGAACGTGACTGCATTATCCAAATGTGTCTGTATTTTGACTGCGGCCTGCTGTGAGGGGTTTGTAGGCTGGTCTGTTAGGAACAACAAGCCCTGTGATTGGGAGCTGGCTGCCTGGGGGATGATGAGAGACAGCATTAGCGCCCACAGAGCCCCAAAGGCTAAAGCACAGACCCACTACAGTGAAAGATAATCTAGATGGTAGGCAATCTCTTTGGTATGCCTGTCTTGGCTGATACACTTGACTGGGCTCGCATTTTATCTCATCTCATTCTTTGCCCCCATGATGTTTTAAAGACATTTCCACTGGGTGATGTAGTTTAGGACAAGTTGTTGATGATATATTTTTTGATGAAAGATTATATTAATGTAAATTGTGTTTTAAAAAAAAGGATTGTTATAATCCAAAAGTACAACATCAGTGCTTAATGTAACATTTAGCCCACATCTTGGGGAATGTACTTATTGAATCTTGATAATATACTACCGTATATATAAGCTATAATATATAGTGTTGTTGTAAAAAACAGGAAGTAGAGGATATAATATGAAAGAATGTGAAGCCTGGAAGACAAATAAAGTTGGTATTCCTCACCTTCAGGGTACCCATAGAGGTTGTCGACAAAGTTAGAGATAGTGTAGTCGAATGCTGCTGCTGAGATGCCATCACTATCCTCACTGTCGTCCACAAACTTTAGCCCCTCTCCTTGGTTCACTCCTATCAGAATATCATAGTTGAGGAACTCCCCCTGGTGGTGTAAAAGAATAACAACACGTCTTTGGAATTGTATTGAAAAACCAGTCTTTGTACTGAATCCAGTTTTGCTTTGGGTATTCATCTTTATGATTGACTTGAAGTTTTGCTAACAAATCTATATGTGCAGGGTACTGTATATTTGTATTAATGTACAGTTTATGTTGCGGAACTGCCAAATAGTATAGTATAAAAATACTGTGCTGTAGGTTATGGCTTCAGCACTGCACAATAGATGCAGTGAGGTTTACAGAGGCAATTAATGCACAATGCTGCTCGATTAAACCCTCAGGAAAATCTGAGTTAATAAAAGCAAGCCTGGAGGTCACCTAATTGAATTAAAAAGAAAAACTTTTTGTTTAATAGTTGGATTTTTTAAATCTTGTTCTTTTAAAATACTATAGCTATACTAGTTTGACCTCTCCAGGTCCCTAAAAATCCTTCCAGAGAGTTGAGAAAATCATTTTGGTTGAACTGCTCAAAACTACACCATAAACCCTGTGATGAAGGGTTTGCAATTCAAGGGTTTAAAATATACCACCATTTGTCACTATGTTACAGAATTTTAGGCTGTGAGTTCACACCTGCACCATCTGGTAAATGTCACTGCCAGAAAAGTGGAAAGGTCACATTCACACCTACTGTCACACCAAACTTTGTTCAAGTTCTTGTCTCTCTGGTGTGTCGTCACAGCTCAAGTCACTCAACTTGCACAATAAAATTCAATTATAGACCATGTCTGCAGTACCACCTCTGACAGTGGTGCCAGATCATCACCTGCTGCATGAGGATCTCGGGATCATCAGGCACCACGTCTCCATCCACCACCGGGCCAAAGGCAATGTGGTAGCGGGCTGGCTGGATGTCTTGGTCCACCAGCTCCCTGAAGTTCTTGCGTCTCAGGCAGTCAACCAAGTCGGCCGTTTCTGTGTAGGTGCAGCCCACCTTCCGGGCAAGGATCTTGGTATACTTGAGGGGCTGGTAGTTGACGGACCAACTGGAGATGGCCGTTCCACTCTGTGCTATGGCCCTGTGGAACAGACCTGAAAAAAAAAGTACAAGAATTGATATTACTGTAATATAAGTTATTGTTAAAAGTTACCTTTTAACATCCTAAACACGGGAAATGTTTGTGGTGTCTAGCTTTCAGCATTTTTGCAGGTAGGTTGGACCTGTGTAAAGTTGTTGTGTGAATGAAGTTCAATGTTGGAACAGGACAAGATAGAGAAAAACTACTCCATATGTACACCACATATGACCTGCTCTTGCACTGTCTACCTTTAGATGTTTCCCATTTAACAAAAAACACACAATTGTTATAATTCTCACTGGAGCAAAGCTAGCAGATGTGCAATGCATCCCAGACAGAGCATGCAACGGTGCTGTATCTAAAAAAAATAGCAGCAGGACTGTGCATAGCTTCATCTGAGATGTTAAAAGAGCCATTCTCCTCTTTCTTGTACTGGCCGTTTCTTCTCCCAGCATCTCTCTAGCAGTTTTTCGTCCTCCCTGTCTTCCTCTTTGCCTCCTTAGTTCTGCCTGTCCTGTGCTGTTTGAACCACTCGAGTGGCTCGTTAAGGGGCTGCCTGCCTCACTCGTTTCCTCTCATGCTCCTTTTTTCTTTCTCTTCCCTCTCCTGGGCTGAAGATTGGTCAGTTAATTATTAAGCAGAGCCGCACAGCCCCCTTTCCCTGAGAAATCAATTATAGTAAGAAGTAGCTTGGAAACGGCTACACCTACATATCTGCACTGAGAGAGACAGAGCATGAGACAGAGAGAGGTTTGCATTATTTCATTTGTCTTCAAAAGCAGTTTTTTGGACACTCCCCAGGTGCCTTTTGCCTTCCTCTGTTTGGATCCTTGTCTTTTCTGATGTGCTAGGTCAAAGCAATCCTTTCTCTTTTTTCCTCTCTCAACAACATCTTATACATCTCCACCTATCTTTCTTTCCCTCCTCCCCTCGTCATCCCATAAACACTGTTGAAAGGATACCACAGTTACTATCTTCCCCTCTGTATCCTCCACCCTTCATCGTAATAGTATCACTTACAATCCCTCCCTCCATCCTGTCTGCAACTTCTGTCCTGCTATCCATCCTGTCCGACTCTGCTGTCGAGCTTAATTTGTGATGCTGTGTTGTTGACGTGACTGGTGTCCCTTAAGGGTGGGGATGACAGGCTCCTTACCTGGCATCCCCGGCAGGGACAAGAAGGGAGCATGACAGACGGCGTCTAGTGGGCTGACGTTACACCGTTGATGAGGACGAGGATGGTGATGACGATGGGGTGATGACAAAGTGGAAGCATGACAATGGACAGGTGGCAGGGTGGGGTGAGGGTGAGTTGGTTGTCAGCAACAAAGCACAAGGGGTTAATGCAGGCTTTCCCAACCGTTAGCGTCCCTCTACTGCTAAAGTGGGGACTCCTGAAAAAAGTAACGATTAAACTGTGACTGTCAACAGGATGCCATCTAAAAATACATTAAAAGTGTTAAATTCTAGAGAAAACACCACTTTGCTTACTTTTTGAGCGCTAAATTAAAAGATTGATACCACTTTCCATGTCTGGCTGGAGCACACAAAAAGAAAAAGACACAACAATTTGTGCTTTTGTGGAGTTACACACAAAAGCTAAGTGCGTTGACTTCCCACAAGACGTATGCAGAAATACAGGGTGGATGAACTGAGTGGCAAGTAGTAATTAATTAAAAAACTCTGACCACCTCACCACACCCCAACTGTAGATGAACTAAACCAAGTAAACAATCTTTTTCTTCCCCAAATGATGGCACACTATACTGTAAATATACAGTGATTGCAACTACAAAACCACTGGGTCACCTGTCAATAAGGGAAAATGGGTTAATATAAAGGGTTAACAGACATCAGTTTAATTATAGAGGTTGTGTGTTAGACAGTGACACAGCAGCAGTGCACAGATGCTCACTCAAGGTTTGATGACACACATTTGGCACATCTACGCAGACAGAAAGAGTCCAAATTAGAGACGTGTCAGATGTCTCCTTAGTGCTTCAGACACACACAGAGCAGTGACTGAAACAGATTTGTGGTTGTGTGAACATGCTCTCTCTAATCTTTCTCTCTCTTTTCACCCACCATTTCTTCCCTATTTTCTGTCCTTTACAGTACTTGTGTCAGAGATAAAAGGAACAGAGGAGAGAGATATTGAGGGAGAGTCTCAGAGTAGTGCAGAGAAGAGAGAAGATACGATCGGAGGACGACAGCTTCAAGAACAGCATGATCAAAGGCACCAAGTGCGTGACCATTTGGCTGTGGGTCGTGAGCCGCACTGCGCTCAATTCAGATTAAAGTCAATTGGTCCGCAGGCCTCTCTCTATTGGTGGTGTAATGTTAACACTTAGCCCTCGGGGTGTGTTGTTGGTAATGGGGAGCATGAGGTCAGATGGATGTAGGTTTTCAATGGAGGTGAAGCCTCTCGGCTGCAGAGCAGTGGAGCGTTAAAAGATCCAGGAGCGCTCGCTAACTCGGGTAATGTGGGGTAATGTTGGAGCTCCTGTGTCATTTATCCTCCATAGACCTCACCAACATAACCTGGATCAAACCTGGACTCGCTCATTAGCCACATGACTGCTCAGATACTTCAGTTCAAAGGACAGGCAGTGTTTTCCTATGGGGATAAAGGTGTCAAGTGAACATCACAGGACTTAACAGTTTCTGTGCTGGATGCTGCTTGCCAAGTTTCCACCTGACCATATGGGTATAGAAGGACATGTCTGCCATGACTGCATTTTTTTCACTGGATAAAATATGAATCATTACATGAAGTGATTCTTTTGCTGAAGCTTTTAATGGCTGAATTGGACATGCAGGTGTGCAACTCTATTTGTTTCCAGCAAATATACAGAACTAATACACAGAGATGGTGTGTAAGTATGCATTGTGGCTATTCAAGGATTAGTGAGGTTTAATCTAAGCTAAGAGGGCTGAAACATCCCTGATTCAGGTGGAATTTGTGTAAGCAGCCACAATCCATTAGTCAGGAGATTTGTGGTTAATGAGTGATTCACACAGCTGGATCCAGGCTATTAGCAATCACAAGTATTCATGATATTCCAGGAGTCCCATGGCCAGTGGGAATGTTGTGCTTGGGAGTTTTTCTGTCTATGTTAATGTACCTACTGAAAAATATGCAGAAAGAAAAAAAAAATTCATAGTAAGGTGACAGATGAAGAAAATAGATGTTGTACCAAAAAACAACAAGTAATACAATACTACAGAGTCAGAACAGAGTTCAGTTACCCTCTGAGTGGTGTGAAAGTATGAGGAGATTGACGCAGGACGCCCCAGCTCCAGAGCCGAAGATGGTGATCCTCTCTGGGTCTCCGCCAAAGTGGCCGATGTTCTCGTTGAGCCAACGCAGGGCCTGAATCTGGTCCAGAAGGCCGTAGTTTCCTTTAGCGGACTGATCACCGGTACTGAGGAAGCCTGCGTATTTGGAGTAAGAAAGATGGATGTAGGAAAGAAGTGTGTGTGGGGGGGTATTTAAGAGGAGGAGAACAAAGACAGAACAGAGAGAGAAGATGACATTAGTGTCTACACCTTTAGTATTTAGTGCATGCATAGCAAGTGTCCTGGCATGTAAATCTGCTTCTAGCTGAGAGGAAATTGCGTGACTGCGGAGAACAAGCATGTCTGAGGTGTGTGTGTGTGGCAACACCATCATTCATCAATGAGGAGTGACAGACAGTGCACAGCTAAAACAAAGGGAGGGAGAGAAGAAATCGCTTTTTCAGCTCCTCTTTTAATGACGTTTACTTTGTCTAATACCAGTGAGCAGGGACTTTTACAGAAAGCCACTTACAGTACAGCAGGGAGCACTGTGAGGAATGTAGATGACCCTAATCTGAATCACACGCACACTGGATTACAAGTGATGACACATCTTTCTTTTATTTCTTTTGGGCAAAAAATATCAGTGCTCCATCAATGTTTTACATGCTTCTCACTGTTGCACTGATGAATTAATTCTCCTAACAAGTGTTAGTCAGTCCCACTGCCCTTAATACTCACTATAGCACAAATGTGTATTAATCCGCAGATGAATATAGTCCCAGACAAATGCATTATTAACTGACATGTAAATTACACCTGCTAAAAAATACAGAGCTCATCTGTTGTAGGAACGACTGAGCCTGTTTTCAGATTGAAACTATACATATTCATAAGTTGTTTTTAAAGATTTATGTGTTCAGAGGAAACAAATGAGCTGAAAGCTGCACACAGAGACACATTATTGATTGTGGTCCTTATATATGTTTATTGCCAGACATATGTTGTAAGACCCTGAAATCACAAGCTATAAAGAACAACCTGAATAAATTAGGAAATGTGATCTGATTAGAAATGTGAGTTAATCACAGCAGTGTGCTTGTTTATGAGCTGTATTATGCACATGCTTAATTTGCATATGCGATCTGGGCTCGGGCTACACCTACTGTTTGCACTTTAATTATTTGGTTTGTCTGATCTTACAGTTACATTTGGCAGTGTGATTTTGGCTTTATACACTTACAAGTGACATGTAATACTGACATGAACATTCTCCTTGTGGGAAATGATGAATGATAATAAAGTACTGAAGGTTCCTCAAAATGTCTCTGTAGGAGAATTGTTCTTTCATCTGGTAACTCATTCTGCTGGTAGCTCAAATTTGCCTGATCACTGCTGAGTGTCTTCGATTGTTCCACCAAAGACATCAATCTTTTTTTATTTAAGTGCCCTTTAACTGGCAGGCTCTCAGATCCTAATGGAACTCCTAATTAGAGCTTTATTATAGGCAAGTGCACTGGAAAGGTCATTCATTAAATGCATACAGTAGAGGTTAAACACTTACACACTAACACACAGTTAGCTGCTAGAAGTCTGTGTAACACAAACATACACTATGTTGTCTGCCACTGTCGCCTAATTAATCTTATCAAGATCTTGACTGTTTCCAATTAGACACAAACCTATATATCTCTTCCTTTGTTTTGGTGCTAATTTCATTGTACAGTAGGGTTTTATAGGCAGCTGGTCAGAAAAGTGTAACTGTTTCTATGAGGCTTCAGTCAGCATAGTCAGATATGTACAGTCCAGTATCTTCAGCATCTGTAGTAGAGGGTTCAAGGAGACAAGCTGTGGGTCTGTGTGTGTGTGTGTGTGTGTAGAAGAGACACACATGGAAATGTGTAACTTAAGATGTAAATAAATAATATTTTATGGTAAAACTGCAGTAACTCAAATTATATAAAACTGTTCAGTCAGTTTAACAGTTAATAATCTTAACAATTACATAAATAATAATACTAGGAGCAGGAATATAAAAACTGCAGTAATAGACATCAATGTGGCCAGACCTCACTATACTATCACTTTGTAGCAAGAGCCAGTCTTCTCCAGTGGAAAAGGCGACACCCTGTGGTGCAAACCTGAGCAGCCGACCTGCACCCTCACTGAATGCTACAGGACAACAAAATACTGAACACAAAACTGATGCATGCAATTATGGCTTGAATATGTAGAGGCTGAACTACTGGCACGAAAATGAGAACAGGTGAATTATTAATCACCAACAGTGCACTTCACATTCACCTACACTTTGACTGGAGTATAAAACTATAAAACTTAATTACATATATTTAAGAGTCCACACTGCAGACGCTTTCTACCAACTGCTCATAGGGTTTTTTTTTCCTTCTGCTTTGGGAGGGGCGGTGGCTCATTAATGGCCAACTGGTCCATGAGGAGTAAAGCAATATGTTATTTTGGGCTCATTACCGGAACAGCCTTTAGAATTGCATTTGACTGAAGACGGCTAACACTGTCTGTTTATAATGTGCTGCACTCATGCCTACAGAAGTTAACATTAAGCAAATAATCCCTCTCTTCATCCTGAAAGTACAAACAAAATCAATAAAATATTTATCTTTTCAAATTGTCCCATAACGTCTATTACTGATGAGTCCATTAATTAAGCGTAACATTAATTATATGTAACAATACTTACATGTCAGCATAGATTGTTCCTTAGTATTTATTATTATTACTATTATTGCCATCAAGTTTATGAAGTGAGATCTATTGCTTCTTTTATCCTTACAAAAACATTTGCTGTGCTGGTGGGGCATCAAAATATCAGAGTTATAAAGAGCCAGCAGACACCAAAATATCCCAATGTTATCTCGTCTCAGCCAAAGCTGTTGTCTTTCCTGCACCTTCACGCTGTGTCCATCTTACTATGAGTTAGTGTACAACATTAGGCCACTTCACCCGTCCTCCCCTTTCTCTATAATCTGATAAAAGGCCTAAAAAAAACAAGAGAGATGGTTAAAATGCTGCAATGCAAGATGAAAGCACAGCTCTGCATGAATAGCCTTTAAAATGGCTGTGGTAAGGAATGGTGGGGAGAGAGGGCAAGAGGGAGAGAGGGAGAGAGAGAGAGAGAGAGAGAGAGTAAAGGAGTAGGAGAGAAGGAGAGAAGGATAGTGGGTGTTTTGTGAGTCCCGGATAGAGGCACAGTGTTTCATCTGCCTCCAAGACACCAGGGGTTGGCTCACACACATAAACACAGGGACACTGATCAAAGGCCGACACTACAGAGAAGACTGCCTCCTTTTCTCTCCATCGCCCTCTCTTTTTTTGCACACACACACAAAACAGACGCACACAACATGTACACATGTGAGATGTGAGCGCACAAGGACAGGACACACGTGCACGCGCACAAGCCCATTTTTCTGTGTGTTTTTCTGTGCATACTGTACTTCCTGCAGTCACAGTAAAGTGGCAACGAGAGAACCAATGTGCTTGTGCAGGTTAGTTGTGTATGTTGAGCCACCAAAAGACGCACTGTGATTGTGATTTGTGTGTCAAGTGTCTGCTTGACGACAAAAGCTGCATCTAACACACTATATTCCACGTGAATTCATTGTTAGAGGTTCACATTGATGTCAGAGCTCTTTCTCTGTGTGTGTGTGTGTGTGTGTTCTTGGCTGTTTGCTAATCACTGGAGTGTGTGTCGTTCCAGAGAAATGAACAGATGTGGGTGGCTCAAAGCACCTGAATAATGTATAGGATGCACACATTTTCAATATGACACACACACACACGTTTGTGTCCACTTCTCTTGAAGGTGATGAAAGCCACCTGCCGGTTAGATAGACTTCACGTTCCCAATCTGTGTCTAACTGTATTATTAAAATTACAGCCGCGTATCTCGCTGTTTATGCCGCCGCCGCCTGAGTCGGACTGCACCATCATCCCAGCCGCCACGCTAAACTTTTTGCAATTTCCAGAGTGTCATGCTGAATGATGCAAAGGAGGGGAAGAAGGATTTGGTGGTAGGAAAAGAGGGAAAATGAGAAACATTCCTCTTTTCTTCAGCGAGCTTAAAAAAGAGCCTTTTGTCCACAAACACCACTCTGGCTTAGACACAGAGATTGGCCTTGGGTGATTCGCTCTGCTCCTCTCCCTCTTTCTCTTTGTGCTTGTTCTCTCTTTAAAGTTGTTATTACTATTGCCTGGCTGTGACAACCAAATTATGTGTGAAATTATTCAGATTTTATGCCCTCATGCTGGGCAGGACCCCTCTCGGTGTCTGAGCGTGTGTATTGGAATATGTGGGATACAAACTCATTTCTGGGAAGAAAAAAAAAGAGTGGCATTTTGAGACAGGAACAATTAGCTAAATGAAGGGGAGACCTGCTCGGTGTCAGTAGCACTCACATCATGTTAACGATCAGAGCGGCCATTAGCACGCTGCTGTGATTCCACAAGTTGTAAAGTAACACCTTCTCAGTTTAAAGCCATCATTCGTATCGTTTTGTTGAAATGAAGCCCTGTTCACCTACCTACACTGAAGTGAGTTTACCTTTAACTGGTAACTTTTATTGTGAAACTGCCACAGGAAATGCAATGTATTTGGTCGCATAGTTTTACTGCTGACAAAGAAGCTTCTCAGAGAGGTTCTCGAGTATTAATACACACTGACTGTTACCATGGTGACCACACAAGGCGCCATATGTACACTATTTCCTCTCTCTTTCACAGGTTTTCCCTTTCATGAAGGTTCCTTCACTCATTCTTTCATCTCTGTGCTTCCCTGTAGTCTAATCCCTCTATCGTTCAGGGTTTAGTCTGGGGCTATGTCTGCTAACCTCTGAAGTCATCTTCTGTGTGTGTGTGTGTGTGTGTGTTGTGAGGTCAGAGGGTGCACGGCTTGTAGTCTTTCAAGCTTTGTCACTGTCTCAGTCATCCTTTAATGCAGCTTCAGGGTCAGCTGTGTGTATACTTGCGTTGATGTTTTTGATGTCCTCTCAAGCTGTGTGTTGTCCTTCTGTATGCTCTGTGTTTGTGTAGTTCAATAAAAATGATACCACAACCGCAAGAGAGAAAATGTGTGTGTGTGTGTAGATGCTGGTGAAACAGAAATAAGGTCAGTTTCCAGCAGAGTACGACCATGTCCACACAGTGTTTCTCAAAGCCTCAATCTGCACATGCTTGCATATTGAGTGTGTGTTTAGAACACAGGAGTGTGTCAGATGGATGAATAACACACACACCGGTGTACACATACTCGTACACAGAGGGAGGATGACAGCGAGGGAGAAGGTTGAGAGCGACTGACAGACACAGAATGAGTCACAAAGGGACAAACACAGTTTGAGAGGAAGCAAGATGATAGATTGTCAGGTGTGTGCGCATGTGTGTGTGTGTCCACAGGGATGAGGAGAAGGACTGGTATCTGTTTCACTCTCCTTCTTTAACTAGAGACTTTACAGAGTAGCAATGTGCGTCTATCGATCAGGTTTTGTTGCCCAGTGAACACTTTTACAGCCCCAAGGAACAATAGCTCACCAGTCCGATCACACACTCGCAGCATGAGCATATTTATAAATATATATATATATATTTGTACACACGTGTGTGTGTGTGTGTGTGCAGTGAGAATTGAAAAACCTTTACTTCACCTCCTTGTATCATTTTTCGTGCCTACTTCCTTGCCTCCACTCCTGTTTATCCATCATTTGGCTCCCATGGGTGTTGCCGTCCCTGGGGGCTTCTATTCACTCAGAGTGTAATGGTGGGTGAAATAGGGGTGCCACAGGCCAGATCGGACGCGATGTATGGTGTAATATGTGCGGGTGTGTGGACAGCACTTGTGCAAAGCTCCAGTAATTGTTTTTAGTCCTTGCAGTGTTTGACAACGACTGAAAAGCCTTCAACTTCTCCTGTGACGCCTTTACGAGAGGAGAAAATCATTATTGCTGTACAGGTATGTGTGTTACATCTTGGTGTCATGTCGGTCTACAGTAACACAGCACTGCTAAATGTAGGCGCAAGGGAAAAGATAAGTAAAGATGATTTATTAACAACACAGATTTTGCCTCTGCAGCTTTCATATACTGTATGACTGTGATGTTTTTATTCATTTTATTATTTATTTATCTCCCCTGGAGACTGTATGCCCCTACAGAGCCTTAGTTTCCTAACTTTCACCTACACTACACAGCCTGCATCTATCAGCCAGCTCTAAGCTTGTTTGATTGCAGATAGAGTTTGTTTTGCAGGTTGACTGATAATGGTTAGGTCTGAGTTTAATTTATAAATATTGCAAGGTAACAGGTCAGATCTTGCACTGAGCTGTGTGGGTCAAATTCATGTAAGACTCTGCCCCAGTCTACTGGTATCTGGACTGGAGATGCAGATGGTAGATTTTTAGTTATTACACAAAATAGCATCATACCAATTTGTTACCATTCTTTTGTAATTATTTTTCTCTTACACACAAAATGTGGATATACAATTAATAAATTGTGTTAACCTAATCACAGTCTGCTCAGCTACCCTACAGTTTTTAAACTGTGTGGCTGGAAAAACTGCAAAAGTGTCAAAATCCAAATTTCTAAAACATTGATTCAACTTTCTTTTGCCACTGACTCTTCACTGGTTCTCCAATGATCTAGTGTGGCACTTCCAGAGTGTAAAGGTACTCATGACAGACTAAAAAGAACAAGTCAAGTAGCAGAGGCCGTGATACTCTAACCTTTGGCCTTTGGTCTGGGTTTTGGACCCAACACTTCACATAATGCAACTAAACAGCCAAATTTGTGAGAGCCTCCTTCCACTGTCTGACCAAAGATTTTCCTGATGACATCAGTGGGGTAATTATCCTCAAACGTAGATTCCTCCAGATTCTCTGAAAACATTAGACAGCTGCTCACACTGACTAATTAGACGTCATTATGATGAGTAGACTGACTCAGACAAAACATTTTTTTGGGAAAAACTAAAAAAGTTGTAAAAATTCCAACGAGTGCCACGATCAGTATGAATTAGCACCATAAAAGCAGTAACTTGGACCAAGCCTTAAATAAACAGTTAAAGATAAACTGCTCCTGAGCAGAGAAGGAGGTTAAAAAAATAATAAAAGAAGCGATAGAGGGGGTGAAACCGAGGGAGAAAAACAAAAGCTAATGAATCCCCAAACTGCCGTCTGTGCCTGCTCCAGCAGCAGCAGCAGCAGCAGCAGCTGTGCAGTGGTTAGGATTTACCGAGCAAAACAAACAAACAGCAAAAATAAATGGATAAACACTCATTGTGGGTCTGCAGGGGTGTGTGTGTCTCTCGGAGCATCTGAGCATACAAGCCATTTATTTGTATGTTTATGTGCATATGTTTGTGCATGTAAGTATGTGATTCTGTAAATGTCCGCACACACCATCAACTCCTCATGTCTTTGTCGTCCACTGCTGCGAGTGCGACGAATGGCTGTCGTGTCTGTGCATCTCTGAAGCAAAAAAAAAAAGAAAAGCGTCTCTGCTACTCTACTACGCGCTGGCAAAATGCTGCAATACTTCAAACAGAGCCCGTGCCGCGTTGGCCTAGATACTGGGACTCCTCCTCACGCAGCCTGCATGGCACAGTTCAGCCGAGCTTGAGTTTTATTCAGCTGGCTCCGATCATGTTTGGAATTATTGTGTTTGTCTTTACAAAATTCTTACAATTCTCAGTATGCACCTTCAATCCACTGATAAAACAGCGTGGCTGTATTATTATCAGTAAAAGACGCGGCTCAGTATCTGCTCATTAAAAAAAAAAGTTCAAAGTGTTTGAATTAAATATTGAGTTGCTAACCTCTCTTTCAACTCACAGGGTCAACTGGGGGAGAGTCAGCGCCGAGATGCTCCTCTCCCACACGTACCTGTACACACATACATTTACATGATGCATTCATCAAGATGTCTGTTTTCCTCCCTTCCATGGCAGCATAATTAAAATATGCAAATGATATGATAAAACGCACTTCACTCCGGTGAGGACAATGGCAGTTATTCTGAATGGCTTCACTGTTGGAAGGTTGTCATCAGATAAGGCCGTCTCACATCAAAAGTGCGGATGACACGAGCGCATAAATAAACTAATTCTGACGCCTGCCTCATAAATGTGTGGAGAGCAACTTCCAAAATCCTTCTTGATGGCTCATCTGTCGCACAAACACAAACAAACTCACACGCACACACTCATTCACTGAGCGGAGCTTTCGATTATTTGACCTTCCACTTGCATGTATATTGGGTAAACAATTTAGATAAACAGTGTTAGGGGAAATGGTACACTGCCATCCATTTGGTGTGCGTGTGTGTGTGCTTGTCTGCTTGTGCAGGTCAGTGTTTCGCAGCGCTGCCAGGTTCAAACTGTGGCTGTGGCCAATAAAGTTCACACACACACACACACACACACACACACTAGATGAGATAAAGGGGAAACAGTACAGTACATTATGAATTACTTTCAGGGGTGAAGAAAATTTTCCTCCATCTTAAGAAAAACCTGAAAAATACAGCTAATGAGCTAAAAACATGGCGACTTGTTCTGAGCTCATGAAAAGCTGACATTGATGTCGTTCATATTCTACTCCTCTACCCAACACATCAGCGTCCATTTGGTGTTTTTAAAATTCACTTCATGACAGATCTTCATTCAGAGTTGTAATTAATTAATGATAATCAGAAAAAAAAAATTATCCATTAATAATGCACGAACATTTATGAGAGTTTTAGTTTAACTATGAATCTCCACAATCAGGCCACAATTTCTTACCCAGCTCCCACAGCTTCATCTATAAATCATATCTGTGGTGGAAATACTATTCTGGTCTCTTACTAAAGTAGGAATAATGATACCACAATGTAAAAATATAGAGTAGGGAGCATTTAATGCTGTATCTGGTTTAGGTGGAGCAACCTTTAACTGCTTTTTATGTATTTTGGGTAGCCTAATATTTTATTGTTAATTCATATTTAATAAAGTGTTTGCATGTTGTTCTTTTACAGAAAAAATTACTTGAAATTAAGTAGAATACCTCTATTTTGAACTCTGATGTACTCCTCATTAGTAAAGTATCTGACAAAAGCTGCATTCCACCACAAAAAACTAAAAGCATAATTGAAATATGAAGTGTTCTGACATTGACAAGACGACACATGACACTCAGCTGGTGAGTGTCAGATCGTAACAGTGCTGGATATAAACCAGAACCTAAAGGCTCTTGGACTGTCTGCAGCTGGTGTAGAATTGCAACAAAAGACAAATAAAATAACTGTGCTGAAGGCTTTTGTCAGAACTGATGTTTTCTCCTTTCACGCCATCGTGGAAATCTCCCACATGCGAAGCCAGATAACACTGTTTGTCAACCTGCGCCTTTGTCACATCACTCATAGTGTCAAATGCACGGAGGCAAAAGCCCCGAATGAAATCGCTGCGAGGGAGAGGGAGGTCACAGTCGTTTCACGGTATGATCAACTCACGAGAGCTGAAGCAGGCCTATGAAATGCGTAACGCACTTATTCAAACCGCAGGAACCTGATTAATCAGGAGACGACATATACTCAAACTGTCTGAACAGGCGGTATCATCACTTTGTGTTTGTATCTCTTTAAAAGCACAAGCCCAAACCTCACACAGCATCATAGACAGTGACTCACTGTTTACAGTCAATGTTTTTTTTATAGTAATTCCAAAAATGGTCATTAAAATGGTTCCTCTTATACTTCTTTAATAAATTATGCCTCTATGAGAAAACCATGCATATGATATGATAATTAGTCATCAACAGAATAAGTAATTATCATGAGCTGCATGGATCACCATATGTGAACAGACAGGACCTACGTACAAGAAGGAGAAAATTCAAGAGTCCTCGCTCCCAGCGGACTACAATGGAAAGCAAATGAACAGCTAACATGCTGAACGGGCACAAAGAGAGAGCACCCATCAGGTAGCAGTACGTAGTGCACCATGATGGACAGGGTTTATCTATTCCTGCAATTTCCCCTCACTCTCTCCCTGTTATAGAGAGCATACATCCCTCTCTTCCTTGCTTCTCTTCCATTCAGCCAGCTGTGCCTGGACAAGCCTGTGCATTAATGGAACCGTGTGACCCAGCGCTATGCAACAGCGCGGCGGCATTTCAGAGTCGCTGACATCACAACTCGGGTGACATGAATGTGGTGAGTGTATTTCATCTACTTTCCTCTTTCTTCATCCCGCTGTCCATCATCCCCTCTCCTCTGATCTGTGAGCCAGCTGCGAGCCTGCCTGTACGTGAAAAGACTCCAGGCTGCAAAAAGTACGTCACGCTGTCAAGCATCTGCTGTGAAGAACAGTCGATTCATGATGCAGAAAGAATGATGACACTGTGATGAGATTTGTACAGCTCGTTCTTTTGTGATGGTTTTTGACAGTCTGTATTATTATTATTATTATTTTTTTTTGTTTTCTAGGCACGAATTGCCCTGACAAAATTAGTCAGATAACAGTCAACAAGCACAAAGAATGCACACATTATTCTGCTCTATTATTCAAATCTAACATTTCAACAAATCAGAGAGAGAGAAAAAGCTTTTGCAAAACCAACTCAAGTTCTTTTATTCAAAACCTGAACAGAAGATTTGATTTTTTAATAAGAAAACGTCAACAGGTCTGTTTCTTTTTATCTCAGTCCAAAAAAGCTCTCATACTTTGCTTCCAGTTCAGTTCATAATGGTTTGATTATATCTCTCAAAATTCTCAGACGCTTAATTCAAGGATATAATTCTCAGTCTCTTGGAATCTCATTGAATACACTTGAAAGGTCAGCAGAAAACAGAGTTTCAGTTCATGTGTACCTACTCATACCACTCAGACTGATAAGGTGGAAAACCTGAGTGGTTGCTAGTTACTGTTTGATCAGTGTCACTGCTCTCTCCGTCTTAGAATGATTACTAAAGCTGGTGCAGAGTGATTCTACTGTTAATCGTGTTTACGTCTGCGTTAGAGACTCTGCTTCTACTCAAGAGCTGAGAGAGATACAGAGTGAAGAAATGTCAGACATAAGTACTGTAGTAAAACAGAGCGATGTACTGTAGGGAGAGAGGAGTCGATGTCTATACTGTGACTCTAC
Organism: Sandelia bainsii; assembly: GCA_032362345.1. Classification (NCBI taxonomy): domain Eukaryota; kingdom Metazoa; phylum Chordata; class Actinopteri; order Anabantiformes; family Anabantidae; genus Sandelia; species Sandelia bainsii. The sequence goes on from JAUMHL010000011.1 coordinate 14,376,788, forward strand.
ACACACACTGATTTAAAAGATGTCCATGGCCTTGGTGGATAATTCAGTCAGCAACATAAATACACACAATGAAACCTGGAAACTGTTGACAGTGAAGAATCTTCCTCACAATACTGACTTTTCATTATTCAGGTGATTTTAAATTACCACTAAATATATTCAGAAAACAAGCTACACTGTCTGTAAATTTATCAGACCATAAAAGAACCAAATTAACAAAAAATGCATTTACGCATTCCACTCTGCTGCGCTCCAGGTTTTCTTATTTACACTTCAGCACAGAGCGGAGGAATTAAATCTTCTGACCCGACCAAAGTCAAAGTTTGTCCGATCAATTTGCTTTTCCGTGCCTGGTGGAAACAAACATTTGGCAGTGACGTTGTTTGTGCTGCACAACCACAAAAATGAAGATTGTAAATAAGCATCATCTTTTGTGTTGGCAGAGAAACTGCTCCACTTTGAATGTGGGCTGACGTTCAGCCAAGCTACTCTTTCTCACCGTGTGGATACTTCCCGCATCTGGGTTGGGCCAAGTTTTCTTCAAAATATAAAGTCTGTGTAGGGTGGTGTCTCAGAGGATAAGCCTCAAAAAGAGGCTCATGATTTTTCTGTTTTCTTCTGCTCCCTTCCTCACCACCTTTGCTTTCTTCTTCTTAACCCCCACTCTACAATTCCAACAAAAACCATCAGTCCTTTAGGCGATCCACAGTCGATCACCCTCCCACAGCATGCGACTATTAGACTTATCTTAGCCAGAGTTGCTCCTAATTTGGCAACCTCACAGCAGTGGGTGTAATGTGTTGAAAGTTATCAGAGTGAGGCCAGCTCCCTATTTGGCAGGCAGAGGGGCAGTGCCACCACTGACTCTCTGCCAGGTTGATTAATAAGTAGTAGCAGAGCGGCTACGCTAACAGACTGGCCTGCCTGGACTCTTCCAGAGCTCTGCTAAATTAATGGCACACAAACACACAGGCACACACACTAGATGTGTTTACCTACACAGCTACACACACTAGTACTCATTCTCTCTCTCTCTCTCACTCATCTACACACATACACTCGCACAAATTCACACACACAGAAAACTGCAAGCAATAATACATCACAATTCAGGTTTGCTGATAAAACAGAACAGACTCAATGAGTTGAACACACACACCAAGCAAACTATTACTTTCCTGTCATCTCTTTCAGCAGTTAGTTGTGTGACTGACGGCTCATCAGAGCAGCATTATGGCATTATTGTCAACGCACCATCTCCCTTAAGCAGTGCCGCAGCCAGGCGTAACGGAGCACTTCCTCGTTCTGTTGCCATTAGTTACCGATGACATGACAGAGGAGGAGCAGAGCGCGCACATGAGTGAAACATATAACAGCAGATAAAAAGCAGATGGATATAAGTCAAATGAACCTGTTGCGACTCTTTGTTTGCTCTCGTTCTCCTGGTTTATCCGTTCATCTGTCACACGCTCAGACAGCACAGAATTAATGAAACATGGGGAAGAAATGAAGCTTTTCAGCATTGCGTTCCAGCATTCAAAAGTATTGCAGGTCAGAGAAATCGGACGTTTTGGTAAATGACTGGCGACTGCAGGGAAGAAGAGCATTAATTCTCAGGACAACATCCTTGTCTGCCTCATTTTTCTTTTGGCTTTCATTCATGCTAATATCCCAGTTCTATGCCTTTATAAATAAGTAAGTAAGAAAGTGAGAAAGTACAGCAAAGGGCAGAAGGGACAAATGTCCAACTGTTAATAGGAAGGTACAAATATAGTTTGTATTCAAATATATTTTTTGTTTAAAGTCTCCCTCCACACAAAAATGTGTTTTACTCATTCTTTGTTTCAGTGTGTGTAGTATGTGTGCAGACAAGGACAAATTAGTTTGGATCCGTCCACAAAACAACAAGAATCCACCCACAATTTTCTTTTTTTACAAAAGTAATATGAACAAAGTAAATACAAATCAGACTTTGATTTTGATTTTTCATTGAAATATTTTAAATGTGTTTGTACCCATGGAAAAGATAAAACTATTATTATATTATATATTATATTATATAATTATAGAGACAGCTTCCTGTAATTAGCACCACACATCTACAACCCAGTAATGTTTGGTATCACTGCACCACACTGAACGTGGAGCAGTGAAAGAAAAAGTGAGAGTTGTCTGAGAAGATCAGAAAGAAAACTGTAGACAAGCATGTTGAGCGTAAAGACTAGAAGATCATCTCACAGCAGCTTAATGTTCCTGTGAGTAAAGTTACAAAAATAATTTTACTTATTAGGTTTGGACGGTTGACAACCTTTCTGGATGTGACTGCAAGTCAAAAATAGACACCAGATTCAGCAGAAGAATAGTGTGAAGAACCAGTGACAACTTCCAAAAAGACACATCAATGCCTAATTGCACCATTGGTCACTTTTTGAGCAATAGTGGGTTCCACGAAGGACTCACTGTTGAAAGAGAAACAAAGACTTACTAGATGGCTAATATGCATATTGACAGGACAATGACCCAAAACTGTAAAAATTGTTCATAGTTTTTTTGTTTGTTTGTGGTATTTGAAGTTAACTCTTAGAACCCTTAGAAATAGAGAACTGTTAGGAAAAGCGTGGGTTCTAATAAAGGATTAAATGTAGTGTTCTACATTTTAACATTATATGTGAAATGAAACATCTATAAAGACACTGTTAAGGAAAATACCAGGCTAAACATTTTTCACGCTTTTAAAACACTTTTAAAAACTATTTTCCAGAACAGCGGAGCATTGTGTTTTACAGCAAACATTACTGAAGTAGGAGCTAATTGTTCATTTGCTGTGGACTATTTTTAGATGTGGAATAACACACAATTAGTGCACCAGGGGAATGGTCTAAAAAACCTCCAAACAAGTTCAAATAAAGACATTTATAATTGAGAATATCTTAAAAATTAATTATTGTTATTAAATTAAACTGAAATAAAAAATACACTGCACTGAACTGTTTCTTCCTTTTGTTGACAGAATAAAAGCCTTTTTACAAAATGGTTCAGCCCTTTCACGTGCCTTCTCATGTTTCTTTCTCTTTCTTCTCTGTTATTCTCTTCATCTGCCTCTACTGAATCAACATGGGGGTCTTTTCTTCTCCACTCACGCTGTGCGTGTTCAGTGTGTGTGTGTGTGTGTGTGTGTATATATTCCAGTGTGTGTATCAATGGTAGTATTACCATAAGCTGCAGGTGTAAACAGTAGTAGGTCTCTATCGAGGTGTTTGGTTGGGGACTAAGAGGGAGTAAAATACCAGTAGGTGGGCTCACACATGGTAGGATGCGCAGACACTCACTTATTCATGGACACAGCATGAGACACTAGGGAAAAATACAAAACCCACAACTGCAAAACACTGGCTCACTGACACTAACACCCACATTCTTGGGCCTGGATACAACAAGTCTGTTGGAATGCTTTTTTTTGTGTGTTCAAATTGTGAGAGCACAGCGACTCTTGAAAAACACGCCACACACAGGTTTCCACGCTGTTTTCTCTGTTCTACCACTGGTGAAAGATGAGTGCCCTCTTACTGACCTTGTGTGTGCTTAGAGAGGGAAGGTTGTTTGACATTGGCTACACACGATTCCTCGCTGCGAGAGGAGAGCCACATCAACTCATCCTCGGCTGTTGTGAAGAACACTGTTGCCTGGCAACTGGCCAAAGGTAGAACATCACTGAAGATGATGAGAGGAACGATGTCGTGTCCGTCTTATCTGTTCCTGCCCTTCACTCACTTTTTCATTCTTATAGACTTGTTTCCTCTCCAACTTTGTTTTCAGTCACTTCCTACATTACCTAGTATATCTCATACTCTTTGCAACCATCTCTTCTTCTCTGTCTCTGTCTGTTTTCCTCACTTTGTTTAAAAATTCTTTGCGGGTTTTCAGACTTACACAGAAACTGTGTGAGGGGTTTGTCACATGTCAGGACAGCGTCTGCAACTTTCACCTAATTAAGTTCACAACTTTTTACACCTCGTGAGCACTAATTAAAGAAAATCTAAGACTATGACAACTGCAGACCTGTCAAAGTTTTTTTTTTTTTTACCCCAATCGGTGCACAAAGACACTGCTCAGACTTGAAAAACTGAAATTTTGAAACTGAAAATAAAACTTTGACTCTTTTTGTCATTCATAGTCTTTGCTGTTCTCTCCCTAACTTTCAAACTCTCTCCAGCCTGTGTCATGCTCTACTTCCTCTTAGCCACACAGACACCCTTGTGACAATTCTGCTTCGTAGAAAACTGGGTTTGCATTCAGCTACTTACTAGAAGTGAGATTTAAGAACTGAGATACGGTGAATTGAAATGGTAAATGTTGATAACATTGCTTTATTGCTTTATTTCTGTCCACCATGATAGATTTCCTTCCTGCCTGACCTCTTCCTTCTTTTCTCTTTCTGGGGGGGGGGGGGGGGGGGGGGGGGGGGGGGGG